>OVAN01000211.1:0-74526 GCA_900406275.1 Anastatica hierochuntica | reverse complement strand
TATATATATATATATATATATATATATATATATATATATATATATATAACGACAATGAAGAGGTTACACTATAAAATGAAAAGTTACATATATGAATTGGAAAAAAAATGCATAATTTTATATGAGGAGAAGTTCTTAAATATTGGCTATATTAAAACTAGAGTGTGTTATCGTTTTCTTAGCAGCTAAAGCTAAATTTGGCTGTATGAACATGTTTTAAATACCTCTGCAAATTTACGTTAAAAGAAAACAAAGAAAAATACCAAAAACTTGAACAATAATTTCCTCCACTCAATCTAGTAAAGAGTGAATGAATATATAAACACATAAATGTAACTCTACAAAAAATTTGTGCGAGCCATATGAATGTCACATGGAGTAATTCGACTTATCAGGAAATGAGTTAATATCTATCTTTAAATTAGAGGACGGCCCCATCAATAAAAAATTTGGTTTTAGAACTTGATAAAAAGGGAACATCAAGGACCACACAATTAACCGGCACGACCAATCTTCTTCGTATTAATTTCAAACAACATTGAGATATGAATATTAACTAGCATTGACATCTTCGATGGACAAACTCTCCTCACAACACACAAAATCACAAAGAATGGTTCTATCTGAAACTCTGAAACCTCCTAAAATCTACAAAGGACTATATTATATGCGAATCGAACCCCAAATCAGGTGTATAAGTCTTTAAACCTCTGTGTGAGATCTCGGTTTATGAATACAAAGTGGTTGTGATGAGAGTTTAAAAAGATTTGACTACTTATGTCACCAAAATGCATTTATCTTTTCGGTCACTAGTCCAGATAGAACTCCACAGTTAAACATGCTTGTGCCGGAACAATACTATGACGAGTGACATTCCGAGAAGTGAGTTTTCAGAATTGTGCGAGTATACGGAGAAAGATCGCGTAGTGATTGCCTGACAGTAAATCAACTTTTCAAAATTTCTCCTCAAGGTAACACCCCGACTGTCGGACAGGGTGAACCCATAGATTGAAAAGGTCGTCGAGAGCACACAGAAGGAGCAGTCGGAGGCGTTACATTTTAGCTACTAGCCAAATGAGCTACCACAAACAAAGTTTATTCATTAAATAAATAAAAACATATGGAAAATGACAATTCAATTAACTAATTTATAGCTCTCAAACTAGATAGGAAGAAGAACAAGGACAACAAATGGTGGCACCTACTTGAGGAAATGTTTTTTAGATTTTATAGTATGGAGAACAATGATTTACCTAATTTACCAATACGTATAGTCCTCCAAATGAAAACAAAAAAATGATATATAACTAACAACATATGTGTAGGGTCCAAGCAAATTCAAACCCTACAACATATATATATTTTAGATTCATATATTAATCATTTTACTAATGTTTCATGTGTCGACGGTTTGGTTATGGTTTGTTGACGGTTGACATTCAAGCCTTTAACATTTACTATTTGATCGAATACATCATATTTGGCGGTGAGATATCTTAAATGTAATCTAAAGATTAGATTATGATCAATTAATAATGTATTAAACAACATAATCAACAGAAAGGAATGAGAGATAAAAACATAATATCACTATTGTTAGTATTTAGTAACGACATAATTTCACATATTATGCTATTAAATAACTCAACACACAAATCATATTCCCTAGCTAGGTTTAAGGTTTAGCTACACATCTCTTGGATCAACAAAGAGTGATCGCGATTTCGAACTCAAAGACATTTTAGTAAACTCATTCAAACCATTATTGATCTTCTCTATGCATTTCAATGGCTTAATGCACCATGTATCATCGTCACACGAAAGCATTTTCCAATGAGGAATACATTTCTGTAGATAATCGTCGCCGTCACTTCCTCCTCCGTCGACTTCCACCACCACAACTTTACATACGCCGCCATCATCCGACGCAGCCATGTTATGAACATGTTCACACAAAGCCCTAATGAGTTTCCCACGTAACGGACCTTCGCCATGAACCCCGTAGAGGAAATAGAATCCAAACGGAGTAAACATATCGGGTAACGCCGTTAAGCCTAGTAACGGCAAGAATCTACCAAGAATGTTGCAAACTTTGGTGAGAAGCAAATAGCTCAAAGGAGCTTTACCGATTCTTAGTTTAAAGACTTTGCTACTATCCCAAACACTAAGCATTGCCCAACTTGTGATGATGTTGTCGTCGTTGTTGCAATAAGCCATCCATGTTCCGATACTCAACTTGTGCCGCAAGATTTTTTCTATGTCGTCCGGGAAAAACTCCGTCGACGATGCCACGTGTCTCCGGTACCACCACGTAGCTTCTTTCACCTAACACTTAAAAATGTTACTATTGTGGATAGTTCGTTTCATTATCTAAATGCAACACCTGAATGCAGTAGCAGTAACGAAATATATAACAAATTAATATATCCACTTCGTTTAAGTGATTAAATACTATGATATTGTTGGAAAAACATTTGAATTTTTTACACAAATGAGATTATGAAACTAATGCAATATATATATATAAGATCACCTTTAGCTTCCTTGTGATGATATCGGAAGGTTGTTTAAAACAACGACCAGAGTTGACCGGATTGACCAGAATTGACGGATTTCTGAAGACGACATAGTCAAGTTTTTCGACAAAGAGACCAAGGGATGCCTCATTGTCCTTTTGGGTGGCCATGTAAGCATAATCAGTATTGTTAGCCAAGAACCATTCCTCAAGCTTTCTCACCAGAATCGAACCAATGCCGCGGCGTCGATAGGCCGGCACAACTCTGAGACCAAGAACATAACCCACTTTCACTAAGTTATCATGAAGCCTCACTGGCTTTACCGAGCCTTGTATGGAACCCACAAGCTTGTTCCCAACTTTTGCAACCTATTCATTTGTTTACACTAATTTAATTAGCGTTATATATTAATGTTATCAATCAAATATCAAACACTTAACTTTCATTTTGCTTCTGTATAATATTTTTTTATATATATTAAGGTTGTTATATTATCCATCCAAAATAATGTTTTCAAAAACATTTCACTTAATCAAAAAGTAATTTTCACAATATCTATCTAATACAGGTTTACTCAAAAGGAAACAATATATTGTATTATTTTATC
The DNA here is from genome assembly GCA_900406275.1 of Anastatica hierochuntica. Lineage (NCBI taxonomy): Eukaryota > Viridiplantae > Streptophyta > Magnoliopsida > Brassicales > Brassicaceae > Anastatica > Anastatica hierochuntica. The sequence goes on along the minus strand of OVAN01000211.1, from coordinate 71,403 downwards.
TCTCTATTTAATACATCGTATTTAATTAATAACGAACTTTAAACGACACCTTTTAAAAAATAATGTCAAAACGACACTCTTTAAAAAGTTCGGTATGATATTCTAAAATAATTAAGCGCGAATTAACGTCTATGATTGGACTTTAAAATCATCTTTTTATCATTTATCATTTTTTTTGAGCACAAATGATGATTTTATTAATTTCTAATTGAAGGAATAGAGGGCAGAACTGATTTAGCTAATGTGTCTGCAGAAGTATTATTCAAACGCGAAATAAAGTGAAACGATTTCGCGTGGTGAAGTGAAAAATTTAAAAAATAAGTGAAAAATTAAGAGAAGTATGAATTTAAAGACAAGTGAAAAATTAACCAGCATGGTGAAGAGAGGAGTGTTTCTGATTCTGCAAATTGGATCTCCTAAACTGTCTGTGAAGAGAAAAGCTTGGTTCTCATGACCAATCTCACAACTTTTCTCCACAAGTTCCACTTCAATTCTGTCTCTACGATCATCATAACATACGATCACCACCTCTTCATCATCATCATCTTCTGTCTCCCATTGCCTAGCCACCATTTTCACACACTCACTCTTCTCTCTTACAAAAATGAAATGCTCAGAGTGATAAACAGTTTCATACAAGAAGTAGACTCAACCTAAGTTATAGTGTGGAGTATTATAGAGCTTGAAAACTTCATATGTTTATCTAATTAATGATATATCCATATATATAGTACTATTTGTTATTTTTTGATTCAGTCACATCCTTCAACTTTTTTTTGTGGCTACAACCTATTCATGCTATTAAACTTTTAATTACCAAATTTCATCAACTTAAATTTAAGGTAAAGTTCAATATGAATACATTAAATATCGTATGTAGAAAAATTTAATGGTTTTAACAAGTGTTTAAAAATTGACCAATTATTTGTAAAGTTTTAGAATCTTGACTAGTAATGAAAAGGAAATTATTTCTAATATATATACATACACACAATGTGGAAGGTTATTAAGTGTGTGGCTGACTAAATCAAATAGACATCTCAATATTGGTTGTAAATTGTTTGCTGATGTTCCTAAAACTTTACCAAAATTGATAGGTTAACTGATTTTAGGAATATAATTTATGTTGCAAGCTCTAAAGTTTGGACTCTTTGGACACTGCAAAAAGATCTTATTGGTTTAAATAATTATCATTTAGAAAATAAATTTTATTGTACCATAATATATACGTTCTCATTAAACTTTCTACTGCAATTCTATCGCAGAATAACAATAGATTTTAGAGCGCAACGAAATTCATAAATATATTTTTATTAAATACACATGTAAAACATGTCGCTAAATCCACAAAATAAAAATACATTCATATTTATGATAACAAAATAATATAGTGNATTTAGGTAGTATACCCGCTTACTCCGACTCAATCTTTTAATCATTCTAAGTTCAAGAATTTACCTTATTGTAAAACATTTTGTATTTATGTAACGTTGATAAATAGCTAAAAGATGAATTAGGTAAAATAATTATCATTTAGAAAATAAATTTTATTGTACCATAATGTATACGTTCTCATTAAACTTTCTACTGCAATTCTATCGCAGAATAACAATAGATTTTTGAGCGCAACGAAATTCATAAATATCTTTTTATTGAATACACATGTAAAACATATCGCTAAATCCACACAAAAATATACATTCATATTTATGATAACAAAATAATATAGTTGTGCCTCCTAATTTAGGTAGTATACCCGCTTACTCCGACTCAATCTTTTAATCATTCTAAGTTCAAGAATTTACCTTATTGTAAAACATTTTGTATTTATGTAACGTTGATAAATAGCTAAAAGATGAATTAGGTAACGATATAAAGCATACTAGACCTTAAGAGGGTGGTGTTTGAACTTTGAATAATTCGAACAAAGTATCAAAAATGATGCACTTGAGACAGTTTTAGCCGCCTAGAGAAGCATCGAATTGACTATATGTTTGGACCATATTTAATAACGACTAGAGAAGTGATATATCAACCTCTCCACATAAGAAGTGAACTAGCTCTGTGGGTGCAAATATTATTTCTCCATTACAAACTAATATACAAACAAATTAAGATGTCGAAAAAAAACTAATATAGAAACAATAAAAGTAATCAAAAGTTAATTAGGACAAAATCATTCTGTAGTAAATCTATGATGTTTACCAAAGATGTAAAAAATTAAATGAATCTTTTTCTACATAGTTACCGTTTTATAAAAAGATCATGTTTACTATTTATTTGTTTAAAGGTTCAATGCAAAATCCATATAAAAACTTCAAAATAAAAAATATTATTTTTTATCTAGCTTGTTATTCATATTTCATACATACAAGTACTAGCTATTCAATCACAACCGTGAATTTAAATGTTAACAAAAATTTAAATATTATAGGAATGTAAATGCAAATACTATTATAAACGTAATTATTCATTAAATAAACATTAATCGACGAAAACGTGAATATAAAGTATTGAGACTACGGACTTTCTAGATGGTTTTGAAACCTTCTATAAAATATTCCTAACAAGTTTAAAATAAATACGATATAAATTTCGTGACAAAAAAAACCGATATAAATTTATATAATACATTTAGACAGACTTGGATTTGGTTTTAATGTTTCTATATTTCTATATATAAGGCAATATACACGAATCTTTGAAGTAAAAAAAAAGTAAAAGTCTGAAGAATCCGATAATAATATACAAATTTCTAAAGCTCTTCCAAATTTTAAATATTGTTTTCATGCAAGGTATGTGCGAAACATAAATCACAAGAAAATTCAATTTTTTGCAAAACGCATGCAAAATTCAGAAATCAAGAAAATGGAGAGATGAACCAATAGGACATCTAGTAACCCAATTAGGGTACGATTAAGATTTTTTTCAATTAGGGATTTTGATTGATCAAGGTTGTTGTGATCCAAGTAGGACACTTTGAAATTTAAATAGAGCATGAAAAAGTTTACTCTCCAATAGAGATTACAAAAATAATGTCGATCAAAATAAAACAGCCAAAGAGAAGAGGATTCTTCAGAAATGCAGCTTTTTGAACTCTAGTTTCGGCATAGTTAATGTATGTGAATATTTTTTTCATTAAATTTCTATTGAATTCTATAGCAGAGCAACAAAGTTTTTATATAGCGACTTTTGGTTGCGAGATTCATAAATATCTTTTCATTGAATACACATGTAAAATGTGTAGCTAAATCCACAAATATACATTCATGTTCATGATAATAAAAAGAAAACTGTTTGTAGCCTAAAAATTTCCACATCAAGATTTTTTTATGAACGGTTATTTTACCGTTCATGTTGTTTGAGAAACTCACCATTTTGGAGTGATTTTGATGCATCCTCCAAAGTTGTCTACAACTACCTTTATGTGGGATAAGGCGGTGAGATTGATGCATTATGTGTGCGGTGTGATGGTCTGTTCTCCTTTATGTCCAACTCCGTTGGAGTTAACAACATTTAGAACAATGATAGCACATTTCTTTGCCTCTAGCCACGATGAACTCGATCAATTTACCCTCGTATAGGCTCTGACAAAATTCTAAAATATTTGGTTACGAGAGAAGAAACCCATAAAATTTATATACTCTTGAGAATCTTATCTAATTTCTAATGTTGAATATATTACATAATATAAAGTGATTTTTTAAAACTAGATGAGACTTTCACACTGGAATTGGATTGACCAAAAACAGTTGGTAATACTACTCTTCCAATCAATATGCGAGAGCTTAATGCTTGAGCATCAAGACATGAATATATATACTAAATCTTTGTTGAATTTTTTTTTTCAACCACTTAGTAAATCTTTAATATATACTAATAATTTATTTGATTCTAAACTCGAGTCTATACAATCGAGCTGATTTTCATCCGCTTTGCTAATGGTAACATTGATAATAAAATGATTGTCCCGGCGATAATCATTATAGAAAAAGATTGGCATGAGATCTAGTTATTGAAAATAGTTTAATTGGTGATCTAGAAGAAATAAAAATAAACTTTATATCATATTCAAAAAGCCAAATCCAAATAGAGGTAGAAGGAAAGAATTCAAGAACTTACCAACATTGTTACCAAAACTAAAAGAAAAAGTTGACAAACCAAAAGCAATTACACAATAATATAATATACGATTATGAGATGTTTGGAAATGGAGAGAAGTAGAGAACGAATCATCATCATCTCAACTTCACTAACTTAACTAATCAAAGACAAAACGAATACGTAACTAAATAAAGATTTATCACTTTTAGTTTGAGCATTTAAAAAAGTTTTTGGATTGATTTGATATTTTTATTCCCATCAATGCAATGTATTTATTCAAAGTGTTAAGGTTAGTAGTGGTGGCCAATAAGATGTTTAACACGAACACTACACAACATGATTGGAGACTAACATCCTCCTCGTATGAATTACACAAAGTAAAAGTAATAAACTTTCATATAAGATTTGGAAAGTTAGCTTTCAAGACACCTTAGTATATAAGAAATTATGGGAGTGATAAGTAAAAGTGTTTTTAGGCTCCAAAACGTACGTAGCCTACTACATAAAACTCTATAAGATTATACCGATCGAAGCTATTGTGATTTAGTCGGAAAAAACAAATTTGCCCTTGAGACGTAATGAACAAAAAATCCAATAATTTGTGGAAAGTAAAATGAGGAAAAAATCCAAAAAAAAATGGGATGATCATTTAGTTTCTTCTTTTTTCTTTACCATAAGGCATAAATTATTCTTTTAATTTGTAAGGATGAGAATTTTAAAGGACAGTTTTTCACCGGACACGAACGGTTTTGTTTGTATCACGCCGAAGATTTCCTATAAATCTACCTCTGTTAATCTGGCATATGCGGGGAATCGATCCCTACAACTCCTAGTGTAGAAAGATTAACGAACCTTTTAATCAACCACTCGACTAAGGATTTTCTCTCAAATTTGATATTTAAAACATCTAATTGTTTAGTATAGTTCTTTCTTGTTTTCTTGTTTTCTTTTGTTAAATACATTTCACTTTTAGTCTAGTTCAAGGCCCGGAAACAAAAACTATTTTATCTTTCGGCATGCAAGTTTTTGGGTCTATTAAAGGGCCATACAATAACCAAACCCATGCATAATCTCTCTTGGTTAACCAATCACATTTTGACAATAACCCTTTGTAAATTTGTTAACACTTGAACTTAGTCTTCACATGTATTCACTCAAATTCCATTTTTAGCCGCCCCATAAGATTTGATTATTCTCTACCTTAGAGTGGCTTGATATAAAAGTTGGATAGATACTCTTAGCCAACCAAAATTCCCATCAAAATTTCATTAGAAATTGTAATTCACGACGACCATTTAAAGTCGGTATGTAATAGTAGTACGTGGTGCTCATACATGATTTTTTATTGTAATGTAAAACTTTATTGCAACGTATATACAATGATCGCAATATTTCTTAACGTTCAGAAAAAGGAATCTAAAAATTGAACTTTTTAACTTGTAAGAGAAGGAAACGAGCTTAGAGTCGTGCCGCAAATCATCTATGTTTTTAAAACACTCGCTCTCACTACATTTAGATTTGTGGTCGCGTGATTGAAAGAGGGATGTAAACAAAATATCAATAGTCACGTGGAAGATTTTTCAGTCTAGATAATAACAACAATGGTTCAATTATATACATCATAAGAGGCCAACCAAAGTGGACTTTTCATATTTGATATTTTAGGTGAATTTATGGGATAACCACAACAAAAGTTATGTGGTTTTTAAAAAAAAACTAATATTATGTTTGGGGTTTTACAAAAATACTCTTCTATCTATTAAAAACAAAAACAAAACAAAAACAAAACAAAAACAAAAACAGAAACAAAAGTTTTGGGTGTTACAAAACTTTTTTTTCTTTTTTTTGGTTTTACCTAATTTTGCCTTTTATTTTTATGTTGTGATTTCTTGTCTTGTCAGACATTTTATCTTGTGATTGATCTTTGTTTTGAAGTTAAAACAATTTTCATTTTATAATAATTTTACATATATTAGATAACTATCAAGATATGATAATTATCCATAAATAGATATTTATTATTTTACTAAGTGATCATCTGCACATTGTGCGGAAAAAAATTATAAACTATATATTTAAATGATGTAACAAATTTATATGTTTAAAATTGTTCTGAAATATCTATTTATTTACCAAATTTTTTGATATTTTTACTCTTATCCGTAATTATATAAATTACTTTTTGGGTATTATCGAATGTAAAAAAATAAATTAGGTATAAATTATGATAGTAAATTTTGTCTTTATTTTTGTCATCTTTTGCTTTAATTTTGGTAGATATTGATAAAGTTAAAAAGTTTTCAATTTTTTAAAAATCAATTATTTGAAATCTATTCATAAACTAATATTAATTTATTTATGATTTTTTTCAAATAATTATTCTTATGTTAAAATAATTTTTTTATAGAATTCATAAACTTATTGTAAATATTTGTTTTCTTATTAGTTCAAAAAAATATTGAAAAATATATTGTTTGGATATTGATCGTTAAGAGTTAACAAGTAAGTCGGTACCTTTCTTTTTCTCTTTGTACTATATATATATATATACAAGTTGTTGTGCTTAATAAAGGATACAAGAAAGAAGTAGAGAAAATTATCACTCTTCTCTCCTCCTTCTGTCTTTCTCCACCAGCAAATTTTTCCACATACTAAATAATATATACAAACACAAAATAATAAATAATATTTAACAACATACAAATTACATATTTGACTTTTCTCATTCTCTCCCTTATGGTTTTCTTTAAATAGAGAGGTAACATTTTTTCATTCATCACTTCTTCTCCATTACACATTCGAAGAAAATGGCTTCAAGGGCATTGCTTCTGTTGGGTTTCCTTTTAGTTCTTCTCGTCGCCGTCTCCGCAGCATCTGAAAGGCAGTTAGGTACGTGAATTACAACATATATGTAACTGTTCATGAGGCAAAATCGAACATATATACAATAACATGTCATTTTTTTCTCGTGGAACAATGTGTCATGATCAAGAGGAACTTTAAATTTTCACATAATGAACTATATGTTAAGTTACATGAGCTTCTAACTCTGAAATTAATATCCGACATATCATAATATTTGTATATGACTTAAGTTTTTTACTAAATTTTCGATGTGGGATATTTTCTCCAACATATTGTTTTGGACAGTCGGTATGAACTCAAGGAATGAGGAAACATTTCATCCTGATCAACAAAGCTACGGAGGCGGAGGAGGAACCCCATACGGTGGATCTAATATCGCCATGCCCGGTTCGATTTTCTCATTGACATTCTTCTCCATTTGTATTTGGGCATTGTATTTGGATCCAATAGGATGAAACAAAGTGTTCCTCCGCTTAGCTGCATTATGTCTACTAGTGGTAAAAAACTATGAAAATAAAGTTTCATATTGTAATGTTTCTCTGTGTTTGAGTTTGTAATCTTTGTTGTTTATTACTAGGTCTCAAACTTCAGTTGAGATATGTTGTCTCTATAAATGGTATGTGTATGTATTCACATTATCTTTATATCAATTCATATCGGTAGGTTATATTACCATATACTTTGTAGATTTGATCTCAAATGTTCTTGAACAAACATATATGCTCAAATCATTTTCCTCTAGTTTCACCACAAATTTGTTTCTTATTCGAATTATGTTTAAAAAACATTTTATAAAATCTCTAAGTCTACCAACCTAAGATCACTTCCAAGGTGATCATATAGACAATAGCCAACCAAATTTTCCAACAAAATTTCATTAGAATATTGTCATTCATGACAACCGTTTAAAGTGAGTCTGTAGTAGTTCGTGTTGCTTGTCTATATTTTTCTTTGTAATGTAAAACTTTATTGCAACAAAAAAACGTATGTACCATGAATGCAACATTTCCGAAAATTCATTAAAAATAATCTTAAAAGTTTGAAGTTTTTAGCTTAGAGAAGGAAACGAGTTTAGACTTTAGAGTCGTGTCATAAACCATCTATGTTTTTACATCACTCGCTCTCACTAAATGTAGATTTTTGTCGGCTTGATTGGAAGAAGGATGTAAACAAAATATCAATAATAGAGTGGAAGATTTTTCTCTCCAGATAATAACAACAATAATATACATTATAAGGGGCCAACCTAAATGGACTTTTCATATTTGATATTTTAGGTGAATTTTTGGGATAACTATAAAAAAAAGTTTTGTAGTTTTTTAAAAAACTAATATTATATTTGGGGTTTTACAAAAATACTCTCCTATCTATTAAAAAACACAAAAGGAAAAAAAAAGGAGGGGAAGGGAAGTAAAAATTGTTTTTGGGTGTTACAAAACTTTTTTTCTTTTTTTTGTTGGTTTTACCACCTAATATTTCCTTTATTTTTATATTGTGATTAATCTTTGTTTTTGAAGTTAAAATAATTATCATTTTATAATAATTTTACATACATATTACATATTTGACTTTTCTCATTCTCTCCCTTATGGTTTTCTTTAAATAGAGAGGTAACATTTTTTCATTCATCACTTGTTCTCCATTACACATTCAAAGAAAATGGCTTCAAGGGCATTGCTTCTGCTGGGTTTCCTTTTAGTTCTTCTCGTCGTCTCCGCGGCATCTGAAAGGCAGTTAGGTACGTGAACTACAACATATGTTTTTAGTCTACACTAACAAAATGTTCATGAGGCAAATCAAACCCATGTACTAACATGCCATATGGTATTTTATACGACCATTTATTTGTTTTTCTAGTTAAAGGACACTTAAAAAAATATTGAATCCTACCACGTCAAGTCAAGTGTTCTCCTATTATATACCACTTGAGATCCGAATTAATATAGTTACATTTTACCGGAAAAAAATGAAGAAAAAAAAAATTTTAAAACCGGGCAACAATGCATCATATGATCAAGAGGAATTTTAATTTTTGACATAATAAACAATATGTTAAGTTAGATGAACTTCTAACTCGAAACTAATATCGGACATATCATATTAGTTATATATTACTTAAGTTTCCAACGTATTGTTTTGAACAGTCAGTATGAAGTCAGGGAGTGAGGGAACAGTGCATCCTGATCAAGAAAGCTACCCAGCATGGGACCCACACGGCACCCCATATGGGGGATCGAATATCGCCATGGGCGGTTCGATTTTCTCATTGACCTTCTTCGCCATTTGTATTTGGGCATTGTATTTGGATCCAATAGAATGAAACAAAGTGTTCCTCCGCTACGGTTAGAAAAATAACTGCGTTATGTCTACTAGTGGTGCAAGATAGACTAAGAAGTGGAAAAATCTATGAAAATAAAGTTTCATATGGTAATGTCATTGTGTTTGAGTTTGTAATCTTCATTGTTTACATTATTAGGTCTCAAACTCCGCTTGAGATATGTTGTCTCTATAAATGTATGTGATATGTATTCAAATTTTCTTTATATCAATTCATATAGGTAGGACTAATTACCATATACTTGGTAGATTTGATCTCAAGTGTTCTTGAACAAACATATATATGCTCAAATCATTTCCTCTAGTTTCACCACAAATTTGGTTTTTATTCGAATTCTATTTAAAAAACATTTTATAAAATCTCTAAGTCTACCAAACCTAAGATCACTTCAAAGGTGATCATATAGACAATAATTCTTGTATATAGCCAACAAAATTTCATTAGATTATTGTCACTCACGACGACCGTTTAAAGTCAGTCCATAGTGGTTCGTGGTGCTGGTCTATGTTGTAAAACTTTATTGCAAAAAAAAAAACGTATGAACGATGGTTGCAACATTTTCGAAAGTTCAGAAAAAAGAATCTAAAAGTTTGAAGTTTTTGGCGAAATGAGTTTAGAGTCATGTCGCAAACCATCAATGTTTTTACAACGCTCGCGTGTAGATTTGTGTCGGCTTGATTGGAGGAGGGATGTAAACAAAATATCAATAATAGCGTGGAAGATTTTTCAGTACAGATAATAACAACAATGACTAAATTATATATACACATCATAAGGGGCCAACCGAAATGGACCTTTCTTTTTTTTTCTTTTATTTTGTGCACAACGATCTAATTCTTTCATTAAAACCGGTCGATACAAATCTGAGCACAAGTTACAACGCTAGGCTCTAAAAATACCATCCAAATACATTGGAAAACATAACTTTTAACCACGCAATAGTTGGGAGATTTCTTCAAATCATGAAATTGTTTAAGGGTCACAAACAAACCAACGTTCTTGATGTTCAAATTGAGTGGCTTCACGAAAGTGGCCGGGTTGAACAGAGATTGGATAACAGACCTTATGGTTGAATCATTTAAAGCTTGCCTCACTACTTCCGGGACCCTCTTTTTTCCAGCCGGATACACCGAAGCTGTCAAGGGCTTTGAGGCCGAAATATAGATACCATTCCTTCTTTGTCGCTCACTTTGGAGACAACTTGGGTCGGGTTCGCAAGAAAATACCGTCGGACGAGGACAGCTGTTGTTTTGTTCCGCCGGAACAGGGCTCCACAAGCACCTGCTTAGTGCACTGGTTATCCGATAACTGTTGGTCATTAGCTTCCATGGAGAATTCTGGAGAAAACACGCTGGTGTGGGTGGCTCATTGGGTCCGAAACCCAAGATGCAGAACAAGATGATAGATGTTGGCTTTCCATAGCAGCCGATTGTTTCACAGACAATTGAACTTGGCAGCGCCATTAGCATACAGGAAGGTTTCATGGTTAAGGCTACGAAGGCTTTTACCGGTGGTGCACCACGACGGCGTATTCTACTTCTTCTTACGTTTACCTCCCATGAATGCTCAAAAGAAGGCAAAGGTTCAAGCCCTAAATTGACAATAAGACCCATTAGCATAACTGGGCTTTTTCCATACCTTAATAGAGTTGGGCTTTGCAGATGGGTCTGACTTGGAATTAGGGTTTCACGTTCCTTATGATGTTGCGGCCATGGCGGCTGAGATCCGGCCACTGTGGAAGACGGCTGAGCCGTTAGACAAATGATCGGCGGCTGCTTTCTAGATCCGAGCTTCTCTGTACCAATCTTTGTAGTTGATTGTATCATCGTCGACTCGAACCCGAGATCTACGGAGCAGCGGGGGTGATTACTGAGGAGGGTCAGCACGAGCAGATGGCAGAGGCTACAGTGGAGTCGACGTCGCCATCTCCGGGAGCCACCGCCTTCAGTGGCCGAGATCCAGAGATCCGACGGTGACGGGGCTGAGGAGAAGCAGAGCTCCAAAAAGGCGAGAGCAGTTCTGGAAAATTGGACAGCTGCAAGACATAGGAGGAGGGAAGGAGGACGAGGACGAGGAGGACGCCGGCAGGCTCTGTCGCCGCCGGCGTCGGAGGGCGGGCTCATCGTCGGGGGAGATTTACCTGGCGGCGTCTCTACCGAAATGGACTTTTCATATTTGATATTTTAGGTGAATTTTTTGGATAACCACAAAAAGAAATTGTGGTTTTTTCAAAAGAACTAATATTATATTTGGGGTTTTACAAAACTACTCTCCTATCTATTAAAAACAAAAGAAAAAAGAAAAAAGAGGATTAAGGGAAGTAAAAAAAATTTTGGGTGCTACAAAACATTTTTTTTTCTTTTCTTTTTGTTTTACCACCTTGTCTTTTACTTTTAAAGTGTGATTAATCTTTTGTCTTTGAAGTTAAAATAATTTTACATATAGATTACATATTTGACTTTTCTCATTCTCTCCCTTATCCTTTTCTTTAAATAGAGGATAACATTTTTTCATTCATCACTTGTTGTCCATTACACATTCAAAGAAAATGGCTTCAAGGGCATTGCTTCTGTTAAGTTTCCTTTTAGTTCTTCTCGTCTTTTCCGCAGCATCCGAAAGGCAGTTAGGTACGTGAATTACAACATATATGTGTTTCACTTTATACTAACAAAATGTTCATGAGGCAAATTGAACCCACATGGTAATTTTATACAACCATTTATTTGTTTTTCTAAAGTCAAAAGACACTTGAAAAATTATGTCGAATCCTACCAAGTCATGTCAATTGATCTCCTATTATATACCACTTGAGATCCAAATTTATATAGTTACATTTTACAGAAAAAAAATGAAGAAAAAAACAAATTTTAAACCGGGAACAATGCATCATTGATCAAAAAGTATTTCAAATTTTCATATAATGAACGATATCTTTAAAATAATGTATTGTGGTAAGTTACATGAGCATCTAACTCGAAACTAATATCTGACATATCATATTACTTAAGTTTCCGATATGGGATATTTTCCCTCACATATATATTGTTTTGGACAGTCAGTGTGAAGTCAGGGAGTGAGGGAACAGTGCATCCTGATCAACAAGGCTACGGAGGATGGGGCGGACACGGAAACCCATACGGGGGATCGAATATCGCCACGCCCGGTTCGATTTTCTCATTGACCTTCTTCTTCATTTGTATTTGGGCATTGTATTTGGATCCAATAGAATGAAACAAAGTAAAGTGTCTCTATGTTTGAGTTTGTAATCTTTGTTGTTTACATTACTAGGTCTCAAACTCCTGTTGAGATATGTTGTGTACATAAAATGTATGTGTATGTATTCAAATTTTCTTTATATCAATTCATATCGGTAGGCCTAATTACCATACACTTGGTAGATTTGATCTCATGTGTTCTTGAACAAACATATATGCTCAAATCATTTTCCTCTAGTTTCACCACAAATCTGTTTCTTATTCGAATTCTGTTTAAAACATTTTATAAAATCTCTAAGCCTACCAACCTAAGATCACATCAAAGGTGATCATATAGACAATAAGTCTTGTATATAGCCAACCAAATTTTCCAACAAAATTTCATTAGAATATTGTCATTCACGACGACCATTTAAAGTCAGCCCGTAATAGTTCGTGTTGCTCGTCTATGTTTTTTTTGTTGTAATATAAAACTTTAATGCAACAAAAAAACGTATGTACAATGAATGCAACATTTCTAAAACTAAAAGTTCAGCAAAAAAAACCTAAAAAGTTTGAAGTTTTTAGCGAAACGAGTTTAGATTTTGTCGCAAATCATCTATGTTTTTACAACACTCGCTCTCACTACAAGTAGATTTGTGTCGGCTTGATTGGAGGAGGGATGTAAACAAAATATCAATAATAGTGTGGAAGATTTTTCTCTCCAGATAATAACAACAATTATATACATCATAAGGGGCCAACCGAAATGGACTTTTCATATTTGATATTTTAGGTGAATTTTTGGGATAACTACAAAAAAAAATTGTAGTTTTTTTTAAAAAAAATCTAATATTATATTTGGGGTTTTACAAAAATACTCTCCTATCAATTATCTATATATATATACATATATATATATATATATATATATAAACTCTCCTATTTATTAAAAAACACAAAAAGGAGGGGTCCTGTTAAAGTTGAGAGTTTAACATCTTCTATCTATTAAAAATAATATGCTGAGAGTTTATTCAGTTCTTGCATCACATCTTCCATGGATGGTCTCTGCTTTGATGATTCATGAGTGCAGAGAAGACCGAGTCTAACGAGTTGAAATCTTCATTCAGTCTTCCAGATTCTGCAGCTTGTAAGATCATCAAATGGCTGATTTTGCTTTCAAGCAGCAAAATCCTCTCAACCTCACTAAACTCTCATGCTTCAACAATGTCAGCACTTTCAACCCTTTAAGAAACTCGGTTTCATCGGATTTACAGCTCGATTTCGCTATACATTTAATGGCAGCAACAGAACCATCTCTAAGGATACCTTTATAAACCAAAGAGACATTACTCTTCCCCAGCAGATTAACTTCAGAGAAGCTCTGTGTTGCTCTGAAAGACTTCTTGAGACAATGCACTGTTGTTACTATTGTTCTGTCCTCGACTTAACCGATCCCAACCGCTTGCGTACTCCAAGCTTATCAATGGAGATGAGCTTTTTCTTCTTGAAGCTTCTTTGAAGTTGTACTCATTACTAATCTCAAGACTGGTTCCAATCCTCTGTTTTCTTCGTCTATACCATGTGAACGTTGAGCCACCAAAGATCGCAACCGCGAGGATCGAACCGAGTAGACACATAATGACTGAGAAAGGTGTGGACTTTGAGGTCTTTGATGAAGAACACCCTCCATTGTTGTTACTGCAATTGCTTCGTTGTAAATTTGCAGATTCCGGTTTAACGTCGTTGTTTGTTGTGAAACTCTTTGGGTTTGTTGGGTCTGGCCGGTTTAGGTTCGGTTCGCTAGAACCGGTGCAAGTTTTCAAGTCGGAGAAACTATCTCCGCATAAACCGTGATTGTTTGAGTATTGGAATCCATTGTTTAGCCACTTCAGAGCTTCAAAATCCAAAAGAAAAAAAATCATAGTAAGCCGTGTTGCCAACAAGGTATGCTTGTCGTGCCTACGCTCAACCAGAAGCAAAATAGAATATTAAAAACATGATTAGATCAAGTTGCAGATAAGACTCAAAAACACTTGAGATTCACTACGTCATACACCCGAAGTAGTCTCCGAAAAATCAATCTGGAGGAAAGAGAGATGAGATCAACTTCAAGGTGAGGCTCCATTACAAGCCCTTAACACTAAGAGATAGATATGCGCCTAATGGAACTTCCGAGTAACACAAAAGAATATAATAAATCGATAGTCTGCAGAAAAACTAGAGGCTATAAATGAGCCAAAATGGCATTCCCAACTGTCATACCTGTTCAAAGTATACATTCCGCAGACGTGCATAGTCACGTGCTTCCTCGCGTAAATCAGAATACATATTTCCTGTTCATTGCCAAAAAATGAGAGCTAGAAATGCAATAAGAATAGATCTCCAACGCAGATATATAAAAAGACAGATGTAGTTATCTGTATATGTAATAAGTTTGTTGAAAACGAATTTACCAACTGCATCCCCGGTCTCCACCCAGACGGGAGCTCAATTAGGGGCTCGACTTTGCAGCTTATCAGAGAATACACTCCTCCCACGCCCACTTTTGTAAGCACCAGCCAAAGTCTGAGAATTTCTGCTTGAGCCAATGGATGAGTCTGCTGAATCATTTCGTCCATACTTCTATATACCAGAGTCCTGGGATGCTAACTTCCTTACAGCAGAAAGATAATCGATTGAACCAGCCTTAGAAACGGATGAGCCCGGCTGGAAGAAAAACCTGTTATCCTTTTCAGGAGATTGGTAATGATTCCCAGTTTGTTGCAAATCTTCCCCACCAAACTGAGCAGGAATCCCCTGGCTATTCGAGATGCTAAGAGCGTGAAAATCCATGGGATTCAAGCTAGGAGGAGGAGCAGGAGCAGGAAACTTAGGGCTCATATTCTGATTCAAGCCACCATCGACTTGTAGCTACAGTAAAAACATGCAAGTTAACAACCAATAAAGATATAGAAACACACACGGTCATATCTTCCACAGGAAAGAAACGCATGCAAAATAGCAAAACAACATGATTAGACATAACAGCTACAAAGGACAGCAACATACATCAAACAAAATGTTTTCTGGCACCCAAATGATCCTTCTTAAACATTTTAGACACATATCGAAAATCCTTCATAACATAATGTGTATGCATCAACAGGCAGGAAACATCGATGAAAAGTATGCCGTATGGACTAGGAGAATACCTATAGCTGAGTAAGCATCTCAACTGTTTAGTGCAAATCACACCCATTAGCAAAATAAACTTCCGCTAGACTCTCATGGAACTGAGAAGCAAGAAATTCCATCTCAACTTCCCCAATGTTTGGATTCTCAGTAAGAGTATCGTTAATGTAGTGAGTTTCTACTGAAAGGGTTTCCTTCCCTGTCACTCCCAAGAAGCTGCTCAGCATTCATAATCTGCTTATCCCAAGGCTTTGGACTCAAATGCATGAAACTCGGTGGTTGAGAATCTTCCCCAAACGGCGAAACAGGATACATACTCTTCTCCGGCAACCTATTACCATTAGCATGATGTGAAGAAAAACTTGTTCGTTTCACATTCCTGGAAATAGCATCTTCTATTGGCAATCATCTCTTTCTTTTCTTCAATCTTCTTCTTCTTAGAAACTATATCTTCTTCCACAAAATCGAACGGATCTTCTTCAACAAAAACTTAATTTCCAAATCCAGAAACTAAACCCCCCCCCCCCCNCCCCCCCCCCCAAGTATTAGATGGATTGACTACAAAACCGAGAGATCTGAGTAACCAACCTGAACATCAAACTCAGTGAAATCGATCGGCGGCGAAGTTGAAAGAGAGAATAAAGTTCTCCTGGTTCTCCGATCAGACGATTGCAACACATTCGTACCGTTTCCTCTTTTCCCCATCACGAAGAATCCCGGAAGCCTAAACGATTTCGGTTTCCTCAAATCTAAACTTAAAAAACGAGCAACGACGAAGATGACGACATAAGCCCAATGGCCGGAGAACATAGAGAGAGAGATAGCATAGACAGACTCCGGGAGGCTAGGGACGTCGGAGACGAGCACAGTTTTTTTGTTTGTTGAAGAAGAATCACAAAATTGAGAAATAAAAAATAAAAAAATCACAAAACACGTGTCGTACGCGAAACGGACACGCGTCAACGCGAAACGGACTCCGTTTGAACGGGAAACGGACCCGTTATACCATGATAACCGACATAAACCGACCTCGATTTCCGTGCAAACCGCGTCTAAACCGAATCCAAACCGTGTTTTTTAAAGCCCAAAAATAAACATTTTGGACGGGCTTTTTAAAATAGTTTGGGCCAAATCAACCTTTTGGGCCGCTGAAATTAAGCCCAAAAATCCTCGCTCGTGAATCAGCTAATCCCTTCTTACAATTTCCTCAAAGGAGGAGTGATCGGAGACGACGACAAGATCAGTTTCTGATGGCTTTGGTCTTATCTTTGTTTCTTCTTCTTGTACTGAGTTTTACAAAAACAAGCTGATTCTCTGGTTTCTTTTGGTTCTTCTCGTCTTTTCCGCAGCATCTGAAAGGCAGTTAGGTACTTGAATTACAACATATATAT
Organism: Anastatica hierochuntica; assembly: GCA_900406275.1. Classification (NCBI taxonomy): domain Eukaryota; kingdom Viridiplantae; phylum Streptophyta; class Magnoliopsida; order Brassicales; family Brassicaceae; genus Anastatica; species Anastatica hierochuntica. Next base: position 54,337 of record OVAN01000211.1, on the reverse strand, counting down.
GTTTCAGTCTATACTAACAAAATGTTCATGAGGCAAATTAAACCCACATTGGTAATTTTATACAACCATTTATTTGCTTTTCTAAAGTCAAAAGACACTTGAAAAATTATGTTGAATCCTACCAAGTCAAGTCAATTGATCTCCTATTATATACCACTTGAGATCCGAATTTATATAGTTACATTTTACAGAAAAAAATGAAGAAAAAAACAAATTTTAAATCGGGAAACAATGCATCATTGATCAAAAGGTATTTCAAATTTTCATATAATGAACAATATCTTTAAAATAATGTATTGTGGTAAGTTACATGAGCATCTAACTCGAAACTAATATTCGACATATCATATTACTTAAGTTTCCGATATGGGATATTTTCTCTAACATATTGTTTTGGATAGTCAGTGTGAAGTTAGGGAGTGAGGAAACAGTGCATCCTGATCAACAAGGCTACGGAGGATGGGGCGGACACGGAGACCCATACTGGGGATCGAATATCGTCATGCCCGGTTTGATTTTCTCATTGACCTTCTTCTCCATTTGTGTTTGGGCATTGTATTTGGATCCAATAGAATGAAACAAAGTAAAGTGTCTCTATGTTTGAGTTTGTTTGTAATCTTTGTTGTTTACATTACTAGGTCTCAAAGTCCAGTTGATATATGTTGTGTACATAAAATGTATGTGTATATATTCACATTTTCTTTATATCAATTCATATCGGTAGGCTATGAATAAACATATATATACTTCTTAGATTTGATCTCAAGTGTTCTTGAACAAACATATATGCTCAAATCATTTTCCTCTAGTTTCACCATAAATCTGTTTTTTTTTTCGAATTTTGTCTAAAAGTATTTTATAAAATCTCTAAGTCTACCAACCTAATATCACTTTGCAAGGTGATCAAATAAACAATAAGCAATGCAAATAAACATAGACGGAGAATAATATCCTTCTCGTATCAATTGTGGAGACTACTACGCTACCCTAATTCGCTTGTCGAATTTGTGATATATAAAGATTTTTTTTTTAGCTCAACGTCAATTTAGAATAATCCAATGTTTTAGTATAATGGTTTTTCAACCTCTACATGATTCTTAATTCAATTACGCATTATAATGTACAACCGAGGGGCATCATTCTCTAGAGAAAGAGCCTCTTTAGCTACCCTATCCGCCACTTTATCGCCTTGAAACAGAGAGAACGTTTTATTTGTACCTGAACTATGAGTTGGTGAGAAAATTCATGCCTGAACTGAAGGTATGTGCCTCAACATACCTGAACACGTAAATAGCTAAATGTTCCCATCCCAACCTCATGAAAAGAGCTTAAACCTTTGTGGCTCGTGACGGCGTTATATTCTCCGTTAACGAATTTGACTCAGGTGCCAAGTCAGCACCACATACGACATTGTTAAATTAAATGTGGTGAAAAAAATAAATGAAAAAAAGGAAAACGATGTCGTTTTATTCAAAGAGTAAATCAAAAGCTTTATTTGGTTCTTCGTTCTTCAAGTGAAAAGGGGGAAAAAGTCAGATTGAAATCGTGATTATGGTTTCCGAATGTCAACACATAGTAAGCGTAGAGCAAAGGTTGCAAATCTTCTCTAAGTTTTCGACAACCCAAGTGTTTGTTTTCTTCAAAAAAATGAGGTAAGACTCAAAATCTCTTCATTCTGGATTACGAAAACTTAGACTAAAAATCTAGATTGTATTCCATAAAAATCGATTTTGGTTGTTTTTATGTTAGCAATAGAACTAGTAAACGTTTATGCATATATATTTGATCAATTGTTTGAATACGCAGTGTGGGTATGTTATGCATAACAAGTGTTCGACAAAATTCCTAAGTGAGTTAATTGTGTTGTTTTTGTTATTTCAGTAGTGAAGTCGATATTGCTTTTCACGTCTACTATGGTGGAAGGTTACATATTCCTCAATAACATACTAAATTGTTAGAATTTCACAAAGAATCAAACTTACATTTTCAGAACCATACAGACAACCATGGAAGAGCCTTCCAGGATTCTTAGTTGTTCCGGACGTTATAATGACAGACTTTGCACCACACCTACAATATTTCGGCATTCCTCTAGCCCTTTCACCATCGAGAACTCTCCAATTGTGCTTTACTGTCACAAAATCTGCAAATTAAAAAACACAGACAAAAGAAGTTTTTGAAGAAATTTAAGCTGCCCCGATTACATACGTGCCACGGAAGACGATGACGACGACGACTTTGGATTCACTGTGGAAGACATTCGACTACTCATCTTCAACCTTCAAAAACCCTATTTCCTGAAACTGAAATTCATCGTCTCTGAAATTCATCGTCTCTGAGAAGAAGATATTTCTTAAGAGCAAAGATAGAAACGACGCCGTTTCATTATCTTTGGTTTAATCAAAATCATTTGCAAAACGCGTCGTTATGATAAATTGGATGACTAAGCATCTGACTAAGCAGCTGACTAAACGCTACTAACGGAAAATTACACGTCGTAACCTCTCAGGCATGTTAAAGATCTTTTTAAACAGTTTAGGTATAAAGATTGTAATATTTGTTAGTTTGGGTATTTATAAGCACTGCAAAAGGTTACGGGCATGAATTTTCTCACAAACCCATAGTTCAGGCACGAATAAGACGTTCTCTCCCTTGGAACACCACCTTTGCATCACTCAAGAGGTGTAAGCCAAGTTTATTCTCTAAATAAACTTGTCTTCACTGAACCAATCACATTTTGACAATAACCCATTTGTTTATACTTCAATTTGGCTTACACATATATTTACTCAATTTCCATTTTTGACCCCATAAGATTATTCTCTTTTTTTTCTATTGATAACTTTTAGGATTTGTGAACCTCTAATCCCTCTAAAACGGAGTCAAAACATATAAGGTATTTCGTTTTTGGCGAACCAACCTCTCCCAACACAGACCGAACTCGTTTATTCTCTATTGTATAGTCAAGAGTGGCTTAAATAAAACAATTTTCACTACAAATTTACTCATATATCAGAGAAAATCAACATCTTAATGTCGATTTATCAAACTTTTAGTCGTTAAATATTTACTCATATAATGAGATCTCTCTCTTTCACTCGAATTAAATTATGAAATGAAAAATTGAGCCGTCACCAACCACTAGAGATAATACTTCTAAAGGGTAGAAATGTAATTTCAAACAAAAGTATTGTTACTATTAGAGTCTCTGAAGCGGCACACAAGTTGATACTATAACACGTAAGCGCTTAGTAACCTCTAGTTGAGATAACGGATTCACTTATACACCGTTCGATTAGAATTATCCACTTAATCTCAACCGTTTATTTTCCTTAAGAAATGAAACGACAAAGAAAAATATTTATTTTTTATTTTTATTTTCCGTTATCCTCTCATTGTCTTCCTCGTAAGACTTAAGAGAGAGTTCTCGTTGATGGATTATCTTAGTTTCTACTCTAATGGTGTCTCTGAATCGTTGAGTTTGAGTTTTAGATTGCTTGAATCTGAAATTTTCTTGGAAAAAATTTGAGCTTTTTTTGTTTTCTGGGAGTAGATTAGATTAGATTACTTATGGCTTATGTTCGTGGCGTTGCTTCGTTGACTCAGCTTAACCTAACCTTTTCGCCGGCGATGTCTCTCCGGCGACTCCGTTTACTCCGTCCTCGGGTTCATAGAAGTTACAGAGTGAAACCCAATTCCCGAATCAGCTGTAATCTGAAGTTTGATTCCTCTGCTGGGAAATTTCGCGGGCTTGGATTATCTCGTTCCGTGGAGCTTGATCAGTTCATCACAAGCGAAGAAGACGAAGCAGAAGAGCAAATCGGTGATGGGTTTTTCGAGGCGATTGAGGAATTAGAGAGGATGACTAGAGAACCATCGGATATTCTAGAGGAGATGAATCATCGATTGTCTTCACGAGAGTTACAGTTGATGCTTGTTTACTTCGCACAAGAAGGTAGAGACTCGTGGTGTACACTTGAAGTGTTTGAATGGTTGAAGAAAGAAGATAAGGTTGATGAAGAGATGATGGAGCTTATGGTTTCGATAATGTGTGGATGGGTGAAGAAATTGATACAAGAGGAATGTGATGCAGCCCAAGTGTTCGACCTATTGATTGATATGGATTGTGTTGGGTTAAAACCTGGTTTTAGCATGATGGAGAAAGTGATTGCTTTGTATTGTGAGATGGGGAAGAAAGAAAGTGCGGTTTTGTTTGTGAAAGAGGTTTTAAGGAGGAGAGATACTTCTGGTTACAGTGTTGTTGGCTCTGAAGGTAGAAAGGGAGGACCAAGTGGGTATCTTGCTTGGAAACTAATGGTAAATTTAATAGCTTTAGTTTTAACTCTTGATTTGAACAATTGGTTGTGGAAATCTTTAGGATTAGGATGGGATTTGAGATGGAAGAGATGTGATATGAAGTGTTTAAGATGACTATATTGTGACAATGTGTATCTTTGTTTTCTATTAGGTTGATGGAGACTACAAGAAAGCAGTTGATTTGGTTACTGAACTAAGACTTTCAGGGCTAAAGCCAGAAGCTTACAGCTATCTGATTGCGATGACAGCCATTGTCAAAGAGCTAAACAGCCTTGGGAAGACCTTACGTGAGTTAAAAAGCTTTACACGAGCTGGTCTTGTTGGTGAGATTGATGATCACGATAGGTTGCTCATCGATAAGTACCAGTCAGAACTCATATCCAAGGGAATGGAACTAGCCGCTTGGACGATTCAGGAAGCACAGCAACACGATTCGATTATTGGAGTTGTCCACGAGAGACTCCTTGCTATGTACATATGCGCGGGACGTGGACCAGAAGCAGAGAAACAGCTGTGGAAGATGAAACTTGCAGGGAGAGAACCCGAACCTGAACTCCACGACATTGTCATGGCGATCTGCGCTTCACAGAAAGAGCTCAGTATTGTTTCACGCCTTTTAGCACGGGTCGAGTTCATGGGTTCAAAAAGAAAGAAAAAGACTCTGTCATGGTTGCTTAGAGGGTATGTGAAAGGAGGACACTTTGAAGAGGCCGCAGAGACATTGATAACCATGATCGACTCTGGTTTGCACCCGGAGTATATTGATCGAGTGGCTGTGATGCAAGGAATGACAAGGAAAATCCAACAGCCAAGAGACGTCGAAGCATATATGGGTGTGTGTAAGAGACTGTTTGATGCTGGTTTAGTAGGACCTTGTCTTGTGTATATGTACGTTGATAAATATAAGCTTTGGATAGTGAAGATGATGTGAATGAAGTAGATGAGCGAGAAGGTTAAAGACTCTGGTTAAGCTAGAGTATTTTTGGGTATATAAAGTACATGATCATGTGATAACACGCATATATCTTGTGTATAGATACATAGATATGTAGAAATTGTCTTCGAAGTTCTCTGTTTGTGTATGACATTAGAAATAAATCTTTGAAAAAATGTGAATTATTTTGAGACGATTAGTTCAAATCGATTTGATAAAAACATGTTCAGATATTGACTCGATGGTTAAATCAGTCATCGGCCAAAAGCATCCGAAGAAAAAAAGGTTCTTCAAACGACAGAAGAAGCACACACACAAGTTCTGCTCTCAAAAGAGTTTACATTTTCTTTTGTTTTCTCACCGGAAATAGATAGAGACGAGAGGAATGTCGACGTCATTGTCATCTTCATCCTCACAAGCCACCACTACATCAAGATGGCGGCGATAAGGCGGTAACTTGACTTTAGCGATATCCCGAGCAAGATCCACTACTTTCTTGTCCATTCTCTCCTTGTGCCTCGGGAACATACTGTTGAACAGAAGACAGCTTCCGCAAGATATGCTGTACGCGCTAAGTCCTTTTTCCTCAAGCCATTGCAACACCTCACGTAGAATTGGGTTTCCTTTCAGAACCCATCTGTCCCAGACGGTCCAAGCCATGTCGCGGTGCTTCACCACTTTCGGTGGGACAGGTTCAGCCATGGAGAAGAGTGGTAGCGCCAAGTTGGCAAATGCGTTTCTGTAGTCTTCCACTTTGTGTCCTCCATCAAGAACCTTGTAGAGCTCGAGGCAGACTAGACCAGTAGCCATGGCTGTTGAAGTCGCAATGGCTGGGATGATTCTCCCTGCAATGAACTTTGCTTTCAGCTTGTCGACTTCAGGTATGCTGTAGTTCCTCGCCCTCATGTTGGCTAGACCCGCTATCACGTCCATGTGATAGTTTGTATCATCATCCTACAAAACACATTCAGGATTCAACATGACAACACTCGATTAACATTACGACATGTTTCTTTCAAATCTTCATTGTAATTTACTAAGAAGGTCGGCAAAAAGCAGCTGAAATCTAATCCAAACTGGGAGGTGATACTAACATCGGAGAATATTTACCTTTTCAAACTGGATTGGTTTCATCCTGAAGTCTGGAGCCAGGTTACGCCTACACTGCTCGAGCTTAGCAATGAGGTCGTTGATGATTGCAGCGTCGTCCACCGAAGCAGTGGTTAAAGTGGTGGCTTTCTCATCAGTCACAATCTTTGCATCTTTCTTTGGCTCAAAGTCTGGGACTATCACTCTGTCAACAGCTTCCGCTGCTTCCTTTGGGTTCTTGGTCCACTCGGGCACAGGGATCCCAAATGTCTCTGCTCGTAAAATAGCAGTCGCCGTGATAAAGTTAAGGAGGCTTGGGTCAGAAGAGGAGTACTGGAGCGGACGGGGGAATCTTTTGGGAGCCGACCAGAATGGAGCCCCGGTACTGGTTGCAGCATCTTCAGGAAATGTGTATATCAATTGCTTGACACGGTTAACAAAGTAATCCTCAAACCTGGTCGCAAATCATAATAAACTCATAAATGATTGCGAAGAAAGAAAAACAGACTCCACAAAGAACTCAAAAGGAAAAACCTCAAGTCCAAAGCTACCTGTTGCGAAATGAAGTTACCTCCCTAACATTATTTTCGAAATTGGATTTCTAATTTTCTAAATGATTTTTTCGAAGAAGTGACTATGACTATTATAACCTAACTCTTATACGTGTCATTACCTCAGTCGAGCCCAGGTTAAGCAGTCTTGGAAGTTCTCACACTTCTCCTTCTCAAGGCACTCGACAATCCTCTCCAATGTTTCTCTCGCCTGAGCATCGCCAGCACTCATCATTAAATTAGTGTACTCAACAGGGCTAGAGAGATATGCATTCACTTCAGCAGGAGTCTTCTCATAGAGACCCTCAAACTCAGAGCGAGCCCAAGTTAAACAGTGGTCAATATTATGAGGAAACGAATGCACTGTACACATAGGAGCCTGTTTCTCTGGTGGGTCCCTTGAGGCACCGTAATTTTCGGTTAGATGTGGAATAACCATCTGTGTGTTGCACTTTGCACCGAGAGTTCCAGACTCAAGGAGTGGCTTCTGGAAATACAAGCACCTCGAATCAACATAGAGCCTTGCATTGACATTATCCAGGGCATTGACGACAACAGTTAAGTTCTCCCAGAAGGCATCGTCAAATACATTCTCGGTCTCAGCGCCAACACGGTTTTGCAGGGCCTCAATGTTGAAATGGGGATTTATAGCTGCTGCAGCAGATGCAGCAACTGTCGATTTAGCCTGTCCGATGTTCCAGTCACGGAATAGAAATTGACGACTGAGGTTACTCTTCTCGATTATATCATCATCTGTCACTGTTAGTTTCCCTTGGCTACCACATGAAACCCCCATCAGAGCAAAATTTTTCAAGAACTCGCAGCCAAGAGCACCAGACCCTACTGTGAAAACTTTAGCATCTTGGAGTTTCTGCTGGAACTTTGCCCCAAACACAGATATTTGGGCATCATACCGGCTGTTCCTTGCTGCAAAATCGCTTGGATCCAGAGGTTCTGAGGGGAGTGACTCCACCGAATCAAAGTAGAAAAACTGAGAAAATGAGAAGTTCAACATTAGGTCACAGTATGAAACTAGATGCGATATACATGTGGCAAAAAGGAGTACGCAGATGTATTTTCCGGCAAAAAGTAACATTAGAAGAAGGGAATGATACATATTACTTCTTTATTTACTACTTGGTTGTGAGACTCATCCAAGTAGATACTGCTTGAAGGTTTTGTTGGTTCAGCCGAGGTAGAGAAAATAGTTCTGTTGGGTGTTTTTCAATTCATTCTTGTTACTTTGATTCAGTTTTAACAAAGAGAGCTTTAAAATCTTGTCTTCTTAACTCTAATCGGAAACTTGGCGACAAAGACTGAATATGTGTTACCCAAGTATATGGAAAAGACACTTCACCTGAAAGAGAGGATGAAATTTTCCAGAGCAAGCTTTAACAACCTCCTGTCCAACAATACCGCCAAACATTGCAGCCATGGGATTCAAGACAGCCTTGGCTCCAAAGGAAAAGTGTCGTAGAAGCTTATGGTCGACATTCTCCACCTTTAAATCACCCTCCCCGGTATTGATGGCTGTGGCAATGGATATAAGCTTCTGAGCATCCTCTTCTGAACCAGCAACAGGAAATCTGCCAGCTTCAGATGTAAACCGATCAAGTGCCTGAAATGCTAAGTGAAGGAGTGGAGGCCTATCAAACTTTGAGAAATCACTAAACAGGAAATCCCCTGGATCTTTAAGCGCTTCCCTCAGCGGTTTGAATTTCAGCAACTTAGGCTGTTTCACCTGAGTGACAATACCACCCTTCAGATATGTTCCATAGGCTGTTGTGTCTTCTTCGAGGATGAATGAATATGGCCGTGCACTTTTTATCCTCCTTGGTTTCCCATCATTCAGTTCTGTCATACCCTCAACCTCAGAGAAAACAACTAAGTCACCATCTTGAAATTCAAGTCTCTCATCGTCAACACAGGAAACAAATGCCTGGTTCTCGTTAGAGATGGAGGCAATGATCCCAGTATGAGGCTCCTCCCCATCAACATCAAGAACTGTAAATTCAGGACCAAAATCACAAAAGATGGAGCCAAAAAGACCCCTGACATCAGCCTTCACAAAAGCAATAGGAGGCTGATGGTTGTGACAATAGTCATTTAATTCAATTGCTCTATCCAAGCTTATGTCAGAGAAAACAACAACCTGTTTCACAAAAAGGTATGTATCAGCTTTAAACGAGCCAAGAAGAAACACTCACGGGAAAGGTGTACACCAATCTTCTATATCGATACTGACAGAGAATCGAACCAGACTAGCACCTAAAGAGATAACAACCATTTCTTATAAGAAACGACTTTGCACTCTTATGGGATCCATTCAGTCGCAGAGATACCAAAAACTCGCAAGTTATCTATATAACGATCCACTATGCAAAGATACTGACAAGATATAATCATATAACCCATGACAAGACAAATGAATTGTCTACTGACCTGGAAACCAGAAAGATGCTCTTTGGTTAAGCTTGTGGTCAAGCTAGAGACAACCACAGCATTGTTAAGATCCTGTAACTTCTGAACAGAAGCATCCGCCCTATTCTTGCCAACATCATCCTCCGAGAAAACAAAGTTGCTTGATAAATCCCATAGCTCAACCACTCTTTCATCATGCAGAGTCACAGACTTCACACCAGCAAGAATAAGATTCTTGGCTGGAGAACAAACCAAGAAAACGAAAAGTTCCAGGTCATAAGCAACAGTGCAAGCTTTACATGCATATTCGAACAATGGAAAACTTAGGAAACACCAAAAAAGACAATATCAAACAAATCAAGGAACATCCGAAACTATTATGATTTAGACTCTTCTTGGATGTTGATGATATCAAGAGAACAAAAGCTTAGCAACTAGAGGATAAAACCGACTAGCTCGTTTAAAAAGAAACCGCCATTTCTACTAATTAGTACGCAAACGAAAACAACATTTCTACAAGTATCAAACCACAGGGACGAAAGAAACCACCATCATATGATAAAATCAAAGGAAAACACATACCAATCTCAGCGCCAAGGCCGTGCATCCCCGAGATAAGAACATTAGAAGCAAAGAGACGCCTCATCGTTTCACGCCCGTACACAGCGAGCTGCCGGCTATGAAGATCTTCATCGATCTCCTGACGGTTCGAATTACCAAAAGCCATGTCGACTTGCTGCACGACGCTATCACCAGAAAATCCGCTGCTGCTACCGGTAGCTACAACCGAAGACTTATCGGACGCAGAATCAGTGATATCAATACGGCGTTTCTTAATCGGCGAAGATACTAAACCGGAACTGATACTTTTATCGACGTTCTCGTTAGCAACAGATGCTTCACTAGCTCGCTTGTGAAGCATAAAGTGATGGAAGAACCTGGAAAAAACGAAACAAATTCCCATGGAGATCAAAACCGAAGCAGATTCAAACGTCGAGAGAGAAGACTCGATAATGGTGAAAAATAAAACTCCGATCAAAATCGGAAGAGATGAAGGTGAAATACCTAACACCGATCTGGAATCGATTCTTCGGAAACGAAGAGAAGCAAAGAAGAAGAAGAAGACGTACCTTTGAGGAAAGCAGACGAGAGAAGATTGGAATCGAAAGAGAGAAATGAGATCTGAATGATTTTGAAACTTAATAACGAAACTGCAGAAATCTTCAAGAGACTAGTCCCTTTGTGGAAACGAAGGAAAGTGATTCGGCTAAAACGATGAAGCGACGCCGTTTTGATTTGTCGTTCTTCTTCTCTGCGTAGTTGTGACGGCAACTTCTTTGACCGGGACACGCGGGAGTCACAGTTTCAATAACCGGTCCGGTTCAGATGAATTCTAGCGAATCGTTTCCTATGAACCCGGTTAGTGGAATAATTATCAATTTTGGAATATTTCTTTTATTTTAAACATACAAATTTAATGAGATGGCATAAATTTTTAAAAGTAATCTGATATTGTACCTTTTTATAGATTTTAATCAATTTTTGGTAACAACTAAAGTATTGGAGTGATCTTCAAAATGTTGACAAAAAAGTGTGGTTAATTAGATGAAAAATAATTAATTTATATGTATTGTTTTCTAAATATATCATAGTTAAAATATTAAAAGGACATAAATACTTAAAAGATACAATATCCAAAAAATAACTCAAATATTTGTATGGTTAATGCTAATAATCTCGCTATTATGTTTTTGATCATATATTTATGTTGTTTACCATCTCAAATTTTAAACTTTGCAAAACCATAACTATTATCAAGAAAATCAAATGTTGAGCCCACACTCTATATGATATATATCTTGCTAATATGGGCCCAAATTTACACTTTTAGTATTTTGACTCCCAATTCTCGTGTCCTCGTTTCCAAAAAAAATCAACATGCTTTTCTGTATTGAATTATCTAATTTTATAACTTGCTTCATCCAACGCTTTAATCGATCCAGACTAATTGTAGATGTCCAAAAACAATGTGAGATAATTTCGTGTAGTAGGTGAATCGAACTTGTAACGTGTTGGCGTTATAAGAAGTATTGGACTTCTGTTTTGAATTTGCCTAAGAGAAAAAAATTAAGAAATAAAGTTTACATATATGAGCCTTTTCTTGAACAGTTTTGTAAATTGTAATATGTTATGTAACGTTTAAAACATTTTATCAACCTACTGAAATTAAATTATTCGATTCTTTTTGGTAAATTGTACTTGTTTTAAAATGAAAATAATTCTCTTAATTTTCTTTTTCGTAATATATTTTTTAAGATAGTAATTTCATAAACTCTATCACCTGAATTCACATTCTTGTTTTTGTTTATGTATTCAATTGTACATCAACGTAAACCAAATTAACATGTATTATATTAATGTAGCTCCATAATCGCTCTACAATAATTTCAGGTTGAACTCCTTTGTAGTATATTATATGCACACGAAACATACAAAGCATGATGTGTCAATAGCATTAGAACCTATCAAATAAAAATGAAAAAAAAAAAAGAGGAACCAACCAATAATTTTGGTTTTGCCTTAAGGATTTTTCTCAACCAATAGTTCGAACTAAATAATCATTTGTTCAAAACTTTTTTTATTGTTTTCTGATAACATTGTGGGGGCTAAGATATTGACTTCTCTTTGCCTATTAATTATGATATTTTGACAAGAAAAGTATCTTAATTCTTAAGAATATTTGGATCACCTAAAAGGCTAAAACAACACACAAGTAAATTACTTCCATGGTTAATATTGTGAAGTGATCAAAAAAATTACATGACATGTTTAACATCAAAATGTTTCATAGGGAGTAATTTATAAGTTTGGTAGTTTCTTTCGTTGTCCAAGTAAGTGTGATGTAGTCTTCTTATAAATTCATAGTAGTTTAGACGTTTAGTATTTTTATTTAATGTAAAGACTTTAATTTAATTCCCCGTCCCTCCAATTATATACTCATTTTGTTTCGCAAAAAAATGTCATAAATAAAAAATTTGTTAAAATTTTTTTTTTGCCCATCAATAATATATTCAAAAAAGTTCTCTTTCCATTTAATACATTAAATCAACGAGTTTAAAATCGGTATTTTATTTATAAATTTTCATCGAAAATGTAAAACGAGATTTTTGTGAAACAAAAGTAAAACTTTAAAATAACACTTTTTGTGAGACATAGAGAACATGATGCTATAATAATTGCAGTGCAGTTTAAATCGAACAAATCAAACACAACACAACAAATTTTAACAAATCGATTCCCAAATGAGATAATAGTTGTAGAAGTCTATGGTTAACTAAATGGTTAGTTAATGCTTATACACCATAAAATATGAGGAACGATCTCGAAAATCTTTAGTTGAAAATTGGAGATGGTTATGTAATCCGAATATAACCAATTGGTTTAGTACCAATTTATAGGTAATTAAATTAGATAATAATTTTAAATATTTTAAAGATTTTAAAGAAATCTACGGTTCAACAAAACTTGTCAGGTGGACTTTTGGTAGGGACATTGGCCACGTGAATTCAACGTTTCTAATTACCATTCTTTTGTCTCTTCTCTTCATTAAAATTCTCTTTCACACAATCACAAACTCCAAACCAAACCAAACTAAACAAAACTTAAAAACTCTTTCTCTTTCATTCTCAAAAACTCTCTAAAAAAACACTCACAACTCACACCCAATCATCTTTTGATGGAACCAGTCTCTTTCGGGTCACCTAAACCCGACCCAACTCCTTCGTCACCATCCACGTCAGCACAACCGCAACCACAACCACAACCAAGCCGTTATGAGTCACAAAAACGTCGCGACTGGAACACGTTTCTACAATACCTAAGAAACCACAAACCGCCTCTAACGCTACCGCGATGCAGCGGGGCCCACGTGCTCGAGTTCCTCAAGTACCTAGACCAGTTCGGGAAAACCAAAGTCCACGTGGCGACATGTCCTTTCTTTGGCCACCCAGACCCACCATCTTCATGTTCTTGTCCGCACAAACAAGCTTGGGGATCTCTCGACGCTTTGATCGGACGGCTTAGAGCTGCTTACGAGGAAAACGATGGACGGCCGGATTCTAATCCGTTTGCTGCACGTGCCGTTAGGATTTACTTGAAGGACGTTAAAGATAGTCAAGCTAAAGCTCGTGGGATTCCTTATGAGAAAAAGAAACGGAAACGGAAACCTAACGTTGTTAACGCCGTTAGGTTAGATGTTGATTTAACGAGTGGTATCGTCGGAGAAGGAAGTCACGGTGATTCTCCGGCGGATTCCTCTGGTGTTGTACTTCCTCTAGGTTAATTATTTTACGTAACTTTTATGCTTATACATCTCTCTACTCTCTCTCTCTCTTTATTTATATATGTTATGTATAAATCATATTTTTGATTAAAAAAACATTTTTAGTGTAGTAGCTACTAGCTAGAGAGACGAATGACATTGCACAAATTGTTTCTGCATACTCTTTTCGTTTTGATTTATTTGATGTATTAACCAAAAGCACACAGATTAAGATTTCATTAACTTTGATTCAGTTTACCTATTTTTCTATAAAAACAACATTAATTATGACTAATTCAACCAATATAAAATCAAATCTGCAAAATACTAATAATCGAGCGAAACATCGTGGTCTAATGGTCAGGATGGGCTGCTTCCTGGGAAGTGGGAACAAGTTGCGAGTTCGAACCCTGTCGGAGAGAATTACCTCACGATGTCTCTGTTCACCCACACGAATATGAGTCCTTGCTTTCGGTCCATTTGAATACCCAGTGAGAGAGTCTATCAGTGGACTGGCTTCACACCTAGAGGTTAGGTCTAGTTCGTCATCGACCTGAATTTAACATTTTTTAACAAAAAAAAAAAAACTAATAATTAAAAAGACCAAATAACATTAAAATTTTGCATTAAAATGTAATAACATCACTTATTTTGAAACAAAGAATTAATCTTAAAAGATCAAACAAATCAAAACGAAGAGAGTAGTTCAGTAAATGGATGCGTTCTCTACTTCTAAATGTTAGTGTGATTCTTACAAATATAATTTTCCAACATGAATTACATTAAGTATATTATTCGATTTCTAATTATCTGCGAAAATAATTATAAAAAGATTGATTTAATTAAGGTTCAAGAAGTTGTGAAAGTGGAAGGATTATAGAAGATGAAACGAAGGAAGGTAAGATGTTTTTGTCTAGCGTATTCATGCTTATAGTTTTTATTTTTTTGTGAGTATATAAATCCATAAACGTTGATGTCTATTTTGTATCTATTTGATTATTGTTTTGGTTGAAGAACAGCTTTCATTCTTCGCATAGAGTTATGATTTTCGTCTCACATGTTTTGTCTCTATCCTAAATTAAGTCCTTTTTTATATATTCTCAAATCGATTTGGTGGCAAAACACATCCAATTATTCAAAGTAATTAATTGTGATATGGGCGTTGTCAATATGTCGACTATATATTTCATATACTTATATATGTCTTTCTTTTGAGCGGCACAAGTGGTACAGTGGTTACCACCTCTGTTGGCTAAGCTCACTTACCTGAGTTCGAACTCGGAGTGATACCAAAAAAAAAAATATGTCTTTCTTTCATCTAAACATTTATTTTCCAGAGAGTTAAAGGGCATTTAAATTTTAAAAACAAGAAATACAAAGTATGATTTTTAGACCAAAAGTTTTTGAGAAATTTGTAGAGCAAGCTCAAACGGATGCTAAGATAATAGCTTAACAAGTAAATGAAGCTTAATAATAATCAAGCTTATATGCAAGATATATAATCTAACAACTAATGCGAGTGTTGAGAACCACGACCGCGGCTGCGCTTGCCTCTACCCGGAACTGTTGAATTTTTTGAACTGGCTTTACTTGTCTTCCTCCTCTTGTCCATGTAGATGAGTCATAGCCAAATGCACCCCATGACGTGATGTTCCAAAGACGTTTCTGCCATTGAAGTCGACGCCAAAGCTGTGGAACGGTTAAGAGGAGTAGTAGCAAGTATGTGGTCAACCTCTGAGTTGGTCGAAGTTGTGAGCACCATCAATACTTATCTGAAAGTGTAATTTTACAACGCTAGCATTCGATATGGTCTAGTGAAAGTTTACTGAATTTAATGGTTAATTTCCTTTTTATTACTGCTGATATATATAGGGTTAAATGCAATATAACTCCCTAATGGGATTTTTAAGTAATATTTATATTAATTGTTAAGAACCAACTCCTATCTAGAAAGATTCAACCGAGTAAAGGGAGTTTCGTCTTCTTTAACATTTCCCATGTTCCTCGCAGATTAAACACATACGCGGACAAGTTAGCACGTGATGCTTGCATTAGTCCCCACAACGTGTGTTTTGTAAATTCTGCGAACCAGTCCCCGATTTTCGGGCCGTTTTAGTTAAGTTTAGCTGTTGACATAAAAAAAACCAACTCTTAACTTTTTTTTTTTTACTTAATTTAATGCTTTTTATTAGTTTAAAATTTCTCTTAATAATCATGGTCTAATTTCTTTAGCCGTAAACAAAGCGTTGTATTAGATTTGATGAGTTTTCACTTTCCACAGTGCTTGAAGGTACGTTCGTGAATGCAAATACACACAGACACATGTGTACATAGAGACCCTCCTGTGATTTTTACTATTTAGAACACGTGCCAAAGGTCCCTCACGTGTGTTTGTATATGTTTTAGTAGTCCATTTTTCACCATGCACGTTTTAAGTTTTCACCTGTCAGGTGCTTTGCTTGCGTCAGTGGTTTGTCTGAAACAAGTGTGTATTTCATTTATTCATATATAAGGACAATTCCACGTACATAATTGAACTTTTTTAACTCTGTCAAGGTGCTTCAACTTTTGGAATAGTGTCTTTTGATTTTGAGGTTGATCATGTAATTTTAGAATCTCTGTTTGAGCTTAAATTGTTTGGAGTTTTCTATTGTCTTACCAATTCTTTCCTCCTAAAAGATCGATCAATGTATATAAAGTAGGTATCGGCAAACTAACCGGAACCAAATAGAAAAAACTAAAAAATATCTGAACGGTTCCAATTTTTTGAGAACCTAAACAACCGGAACTGAACCGAACCATAATATTTCGGATAGCCGAATAAAACCGAAAGTAATAAAAATATCTTAAAATACTCATAAAAACCCGAAAATAACCAAAAGTACTAAAAAATAATCGAAAATTTATATTCATATGGTTACTTCTTTCAATCGGAATCTAACCAGAACTGAAACCGGACTGAAAACTTCTTGGTTCCAATATGGTTCCACAATTTAGAAACCTAATTAACCAAACCGAATAATCCAATGCTCACCCCTAATATAAAGTCACAAATCCACATTAAAAAAAACCCAAAAATTTGAGTAAAAGGTTCAAGTGATCAAACTGACAAATCAAATTCATGTTATATATTAGAAATGACTTTCAAGAGAAACCAAAAAAAAAAATCTAAAAGCTTTTATCCATTATTATTATTATTATTATAATTCTATTTAGTACTGCACAACATAACATCAAAATCAAGGTGTA
Organism: Anastatica hierochuntica; assembly: GCA_900406275.1. NCBI lineage: Eukaryota > Viridiplantae > Streptophyta > Magnoliopsida > Brassicales > Brassicaceae > Anastatica > Anastatica hierochuntica. The sequence goes on along the minus strand of OVAN01000211.1, from coordinate 37,455 downwards.
TATGTGCCTATTGAAAACCTCTTCTTGCATATTTAGAACCCTATAAAATGAAAAATTTTATAATTCAACACAAAAAGTGCACATATCTACAGACTGTGCTTTATATAGTAAGATTAGTCTATAGATGGAGGAGATCTTAAGATATATATATAGCTTTTGCAAAAAAAATGTTTTAACAATATTGACCCTACTGAATTTTGGTAATAAGCAAAGAAACATCATATGGTAACAGAAAGAAAAAAACTAAGACCTGGTTTTGTTGTTGTACAATTTAAGCCTTCCATATAGCCTTCTATCACGGTACACTAGAGTTCTGAGTATTGTTCGTAGGATGCTGCAATGGCGTAGGCGGCTTTTGCTGAAGACAGTCCAAGGCTCCATATACCTGAAAGTGTGTGTGTGTGTGCGTGTGTGTGCATGTGATTTGAGTGATGTTAAAACCACTAGCAGAACAGAAAAGCCGTCTTAGGATAGATCACGCACGTTGATTTCAGTTCATTATTAGTTAACAAACAATTCTCGCTAACTAAAAGACATAAACTTTCGCTACTAACTAGTAACGGACTTCCCAATACCCCTTCCACAATTTTGACACCAAGTTCAACACTAACTAGACCTATGGGAACAACACTTACTCATAGTAATGCTACAATAGAAGATATCTAATCATGTAAAGCTACTCTTTATCTTGCAATATAATCTCAAATGTACCTGGAGAGAACCGTTTGTTTCAGGGTATTGGTGACCTTGGCTACCATAAATATCATTATCATCCGAGTGTCCATAACTTGCAACCAATCCAGGGCCTTACATCAAAAACAAATCACAAAGTTATAAGCTTTCATGGCAGCTAAAAGTGTAAACCTATAACGCTTCATCGGTAAACAAACAAAGATGATTACTCGGATTCGGAGCTGCCTCAGAAGCTGCAAGTGCTTCTCTAGCTTTAGTCTCCAAGTTAGCCAATTCTTCGCGGAGTTTCACAATCTCACGATTTAGATGATCAATAGTCTTCTCCATACCACGCTCATGGTGAAGATTGCTTGCTCGTGTCTTCTTCTCACGTTCAAGAGCAGCCCTGTTCCAAAGTCCAAAAACTCCATTATTACTCCATAAGCATTAGAGAATCAAACAAATGGGAATTCAAATGTTTCACACCTTCCTTTACTAACTTCTTCTCGAAGAGTCTCAATCTCCGACTTAATCTCCGTGGCTCGTTCCGAATTCGGTTTAGCCTTAGCTATCTCGCCGTCAAGCATCGCCAGCTCCGCCGCTAGCTTCTGCCTATCAGCAGCTAACCTCTGTACATCCGACCTAACTTGATCAAGCTCAGCTCCGACGCCATTAACAACACGAGCCTCCGCCTCCATCCTCAACGAAGTCTGATAAACCTCTCGCACCTTAGCTTCACCGTCCGTTTTAACTTTCGCGGCGGTTTCAAGCAGCAGCTGGAGCTCACGCTTCGCCAAATTGAGCTGATCCTTGACTCCGATGTGCGCCACAGCTAGCCGCTGGTTATCGGTAAGAAGAGCTTGGATCTCGCGATGCTGTATTGCGATTCGATCCTCGAGGATGACAGATCCAGTTCGGTTTCTATCAGATTCGATCAATTGAGATTCCGATAATCTCAAAGAGGAAGACGATACTGCCGACGACGGAAGATAACGGTCTCGGCCGGCCATATCCGTCGTCTACTCTGCGATCTCCTCCTCCGATTCGCTTCTCCGAAGGAAAAGTGATTAGGGCTAAAACGATTAAGCGACGCCGTTTTGATTTGTCGTTCTTCTTCTCTGTGACGGCAACTTCTCAATAACCGATCCGGTTCAGTTCAACCTCTAATGAATCGTACCTGTAAACCGGTTCGTTGAATAATTTTGAGTTTTGGAATATTTCTTCTTTAAAACATAGACAAATTTAATAATAATCCTTAAAACTAGAAACTCATAGAAGAACATATACAAAATTGTAAAATTTAGTAAGAAAATGTAAATGTTCTCAAATTACAAAGACTATAATGGAAACAATAGAATTAGTAAAAGTTTCTACATATGGAAAATGAAAAAAAAGAAAAACCAAAAACTATATATATGAACGTGAATAGCCTAGCAATGTATCAAGAAAACAAAAATTGGATAATCATAATGTCTCTTGCAACCACAATGATCTTTGTTTCTCTTCAAATCATTACATGTTTTCTCTTTAACACCGTCACTGCCTCATCACCCCAAGGGTTCACGATCGACTTAATCCACCGTCGCACTAATTCATCCTCTTCTCGAGTCCATAACACTCAGCTAGGATCATCTCCTTACGCGGATACCATCTTTGATACTTCCTTGTATCTAATGAAACTACAAATCGGTACTCCATCTCTCGAGGTCGAAGCTGCGTTAGACACAGGAAGCGACCTCGTATGGATACAATGTTTGCCTTGTCTTAACTGCTACGACCAACCGGCTCCATATTTCGACCCTTCAAAATCCTCCACCTTCAAAGAGAAAAGATGCGATAACGGCCCTGACCACACTTGTCCATACAAGATTATCTACGCAGACCAAACATATTCCCAAGGAATCGTTGCGACTGAGACCCTAACGATGCAATCCACTTCAGGTCAACCCTTTGTGATGCCTGAATTCATCATTGGATGCGGCCACAACAACACAAAGCTAAGCCCATCTAATTCGGGCGTTGTTGGTCTAAATTGGGGGCCATTATCGCTCATCTCTCAGATGGGAGAGACGTATCTAGGTCTCCTCTCTTATTGTTTTTCCGGTAAAGGAACTAGTAAGATCAACTTCGGAAGCAATGCCATTGTAGCCGGAGATGGAACTGTATCAACCACCATGTTTACGAAACCCGAGAAACCCGCCTTCTATTACCTAAACCTAGACGCAATCAGCGTCGGGGCGACACGCGTTGAAACACTAGGGACACCGTTTCACGCCTCGGACGGGAACATATTCATAGACTCAGGAACCACTTATACCTATTTACCCGAAAGCTACTGCAACCTAGTGAAGGAGGCAATCGAAAACCTCGTGACAGTCGACAAGGTCGAAATTTGGGAGGACATGCTTTGCTACAAGTCGGATACCGTAGAGGTATTTCCGGTGATCACAATGCATTTCTCGGGCGGTGCAGATCTCGTCTTGGATAGGTACAATATGTATATGGATGTCGGAGGAGCCTTCTGTCTAACGATTATGTGTAATCCTCCTTTGCAACGCGCTCCAAATGCAGTCTTTGGGAACAGAGCACAAAACAATTTCTTGGTTGGTTATGATACTTCTTCACAACTTGTTTCTTTTAAACCAACCGATTGTTCTTCGCTGTGGGGTTAACTAAGAGCATACTTTTTTTTGCAATCTTTGTATTTTTTTATCTGCCATTGATACTATACTATACTCCAAATTAAGATCACAAGAAATAAAGACATTGGATTATTTTTTTATTTAAAAAAGAGTCATTACTCCGATAATCGCACAGAGGAAGACGATACTGCCGGAGACGGAAGATAACGGTCTCGGCCGGCCATATCCGTCGTCTACTCACCGATCTCCGCCGATTCGCTTCTCCGGTTGCTGCCGCAGTGACTTTGGTCGAATAAAACATAACTGATTATGATGAGCTCGTTTTTTTCTATAAAATATAATGGGCCCTTATTAAGCCCAAATTAGGCCCATTAAGCCCATGGATAGCGTGACAGTTAGTTTTGGGTTTTTTTATACAATAGGAACTTTTTTCACCCGAGAACCGTGACGTTATACCGGAAAATTGTAGCTATCGGTTTAATTTTATTGATCATTTTGTTACAATAATTTGAACAGAACACTTGATTTTTTTTCTTTTTTAAATGTGAATCAACTGTTATTAAAAGTACATTACTAAATCATTCACAGTAGGCCGATGTTGGATAATTCCAACATTAAATATAATTATCCTCTAAATAAAGGGAATTAGTTTATTTTAGAGTAGATAATTACAAAGCTTACAATTCCATATGAGTTTAGGAGATGTCTAAACCATATAAATAAGAGATAGTTCTTAGGAGTAGTCTAAGAATTATGAGAGTAGTAGATTAGTTTTTCAGAGAGAGTTTTCTAATCTAATAAAGAAGTGATTAGTTCTTTATACATCTTCTCTTAGAATTCAAAACAAAAGGCTTATTGATACTTGTGATCGAAGTAACATTAAGACCTAAAAGTGAAACAGAGCAATACGGTTTTGTAACAGGGCAAAGTATTGTCAATTATAAAACTTCAATCGGTATCAGAGCTTGAAGAACACATCAACAAGCCACGAAGATTGTAAAATCTTCCTCTTGTCTCGGAGAAGCCACGGGAGACATAAATAATCCCACGGCAGCCACAGAACCACATCCGAAACAGATGGGAGCACCATCTATCCAATGTCCCATGTTGAATTCATCAAACTACACGGTGTGGGCAATGAGGATGAAGGTTACCCTCCGTGTAAGTGATGTTTGGGACACAATCGATCCTGGGAGCAATGATCAGAAGAGAAACGATATCGCGATTGCATTGCTTTTCCAATCAATTCCTGAAGCTCTCATATTACAGGTGGGAGAACAACACTCAGCTAAGGTAATATGGGACTCAATAAAAGCACGTCACCAAGGGGCAGATCGCGTGAAGGAGGCGAGACTGCAGACGCTAAAAACAGAGCTTGACAGAACCAAAATGCTTGATGGAGAAACTGTCGATGAATATGCTGGAAAGCTATCAAGTTTAGCATCTCAATTCGTGGCTCTTGGAGAAGTAATAGATGAAACCAGATTGGTGAAGAAGTTTCTCTCTGGATTACCAAGCAGCAGGTTTATCCATATCGTGGCCTCATTGGAACAAGTATTGGACTTAAACAACAATGGATTTGAAGACATAGTAGGAAGAATTAAAGCCTACGATGAAAGACTAAGAGGTGAGTTAACTGGAGAAGACCATGGAAAGCTTATGTATATGTCAGCTCCAAAAAAGAACAGAGGAGGACATGGAAACTTTCATGGTGGGAGAACGGGTTCTAACAATGGAAGAGAACCCGTAGGACAAGGCAGAGGTGTTAACAATTTCAGAGGTAGAGGTAGAGGGAGAGGCCGTGGGAGAGGTGGAACCAACGGTCAAAACCAAAACAGAGAGACCTCTGGAACTCATGAGAAGAAGGACTTGTCAAAAGTAAGATGTTGGAGATGTGATGAATACGGTCATTACGTCAACAAGTGTCCCTCTCGACCCCCACGAGATCAAGAAGCTAATCTCAATGAAACCGAAGAAGCTGATGGGTTATATATGCACGAAGTGGTACTGCTAAATGAAGACAAAGTATTTCCTAAGAAATACGATACTGAGAAGGGAGATGCCTCAGATTGGTACCTAGATAACGGAGCTAGTAATCACATGACCGGTAATAGAGACTTCTTTTGTGAGCTAGATGAACATCTTAAAGGAAGAGTAAAGTTTGGAGATGGCTCATATGTAAGTATAGTTGGGAAAGGATCTATATGTTTCATAAGCAAAAATGGTAAACAGGACAAAGTAGATGATATCTACTATATACCAGACTTGAAACATAATATTTTGAGCCTTGGTCAAGCTACTGAGAATGGCTGCGAAGTGAACATGAAAGGCGCAATACTTGAGCTAAAAGACTCACAAGGAAGGCAGTTAGCCTTGGTGACAAGATCCAAAAATAGACTGTACAAGACTCCATTGCAAGTCTGCTATCCAAAGTGTTTTCATATACTAGAGGATGATCCCATAAAGACTTGGCACGCGCGCCTTGGACATGTGAGTTATGGAGTCATGAGAAACATGGCGAGTAAGGAGATGGTACAAGGCCTGCCACAGATTGCACAAGGAAAAGAAATCTGCGATGTGTGTCAACTTGGGAAGCAAACCAGAGCTCCATTTCCTTCCCAGTCACTTTATCGTGCAAAGCAAGTGTTAGGATTGATCCACGAAGACTTATGTGGACCAATATCACCTCCAACCCCATCTAATAAGCGATATGTGTTTGTGTTAATTGATGACTTTTCACGATACATGTGGACATTTTTGCTAAGTGAAAAGAGTGAAGCCTATGAACAATTTAAGAGATTCAAAGAGTATACCGAGAAACAAAGCAAGAAAAGACTTGAAACATTTCGTACAGATAGGGGTGGGGAGTTTAATTCAATTGAGTTCAAAAAGTTTTGTGAAAACAATGGGATACAAAGACACTTCACGGCTCCATATACGCCACAACAAAATGGCGTAGTTGAACGGAGAAACCGGACCCTTATGGAGATGACAAGAAGCCTGTTGAAAGGGATGAAGGTACCAAACATGTTTTGGGGCGAAGCTGTGCGTCACGCAACATACCTAATCAACCGTATTTCAACTAAGGCTTTGAATGGGAAGACCCCTTATGAATGCCTCAACAATCGAAAACCAAACCTGTTACACTTGAGAATCTTCGGGTGCGTAGCTTATGCTAAAACTAATGGTCCTAGCATCAGGAAGCTCGACGACAGAGCCAAAGCTGTGATAAACTTAGGGACAGAGCCGGGATCTAAAGCTTACCGTCTCTATGAACCAATCACCAAGAAGGTAATTGTATGCAGAGATGTCATTTTCGATGAGCAAAAGGGATGGGACTGGTCCTCACTTCCAGGATATGATACCAGAACAGAGCCTGGGAATTTCATAATTTCAACAAATTATGAACAGAACAACGTGGAAGATGATACTGGATCAGACCACAATCATGCTGTTGACGACCAGGAACCCGACGAAGAAGTAACAGGTGATGACATCGACATAGATCAACATGAATATGATCCTGAGGAAACAGAGAGCATTGAGACAGCAACGAATGTGCAGCATGAAGTACCACAGCTCACAACACGAGCTGGGAGAGTAGTGAGGAAACCTAGATACCTTGACAACTATGTGTTGCTAGCAGAACATGAAGGAATCAAGCTGCTCTTCACCATAGATGGTGAGCCAGAATGCTATATGGAAGCAGCCGTTAGCAAAGAATGGGTGAGAGCAATGCTAGCTGAACTTGAATCCATACGAAAGAATAAAACATGGGAGCTCGTCAAGAAACCAGAAGGAGTTAAACCCATAGGTTTATAGTGGATATTCAAGATCAAGAGAAAGAGTGATGGGACCGTAAACAAGTACAAAGCAAGACTTGTAGCTAAAGGGTATGTGCAGCAACAAGGAATTGATTTTGATGAAGTATTCGCTTCGGTGGCCAGAATTGAAACCATTCGGTTGTTGATATCTCTCGCGGCAACTAACGGGTGGGAGATTCACCATTTAGATGTCAAAACTGCATTTTTAAATGGTGACTTAGCTGAAGATGTTTACGTACTACAACCCGAAGGTTATGAGGAGAAGGGAAAAGAAGAGTATGTTTACAAACTAAACAAAGCACTCTATGGTCTTCGTCAAGCACCTAGAGCTTGGAACTTAAAACTTGACAATACGCTAAAGCAAATGAGATTTGTTAAGTGTAAAAAGGAGCCTGCGGTTTACACAAAGAAAGATCGAAAGGAGATTCTAATGGTTGCCATCTATGTTGATGACTTGTTTGTGACGGGAACATCAATTCAAATCATCAAACAATTCAAACTAGACATGGCAAAGAGATTTGAGATGTCGGATTTGGGAAAGTTATCATACTACCTCGGCATTGAGGTACTACAAGGAGCCGATGGTATTAAGGTGAAACAAGAGGGATACGCCAAGGCCATACTTGAAGATACAGGCATGAGTGAGTGTAACATGGTTCATGTGCCTATGGAAAGTAATCTCAAACTCTCAAAAGCCGAAGATGAAGAAGAGATAGACGCAACAAGGTACAGAAGAACAATAGGATGCCTTAGATATCTGCTTCACACAAGACCAGACTTGTCCTATGCCGTGGGAGTTTTGAGTTGATATATGCAATCACCAAGAATATCACACGGCCAAGCTCTCAAACATGTGCTAAGGTATGTGAAAGGCAACATGAAATATGGACTCTTCTTTAAAAAAGATGGCGTGTGTAGACTCGCAAGTTACAGTGATAGCAGCCACAATATAGACGTTGATGACGGTAGAAGTACTTCAGGACATGTATTTTACTATGGAACGTCGTTGATCACGTGGACTTCACAAAAACAACCAACATTTGCTTTGTCATCTTGCGAGGCAGAGTTTATGGCTGCTACAGAAGCTGCAAAGCAAGCCATATGGTTAAAAAATCTGTTACACGAAATCCTTGGAGCTAAGGATGAGAAGGTTGCGTTGAGAATCGACAATAAGTCGGCTATTGCCTTGACCAAGAACCCGGTGTTTCATGGAAGAAGTAAACACATACTCTCAAAATATCATTTCATACGTGAGTGTGTAGAGAACCAGCAGATAGAGGTCGAACACATTCCAGGAGTCGAGCATAAGGCAGACATACTTACAAAACCTTTGGGAAGAAACAAGTTCAAAAAAATGAGGAGTTTGCTTGGAGTACAAGAAATTCATTCGCCCGAGATTCATGTTGGAATTAAGGGGGAGAATGTTGGATAATTCCAACATTAAATATAATTATACTCTAAATAAAGAGAATTAGTTTATTTTAGAGTAGATAATTACAAAGCTTACAATTCCATATGAGTTTAGGAGATGTCTAAACCATATAAATAAGAAATAGTTCTTAGGAGTAGTCTAAGAATTATGAGAGTAGTAGATTAGTTTTTCAGAGAGAGTTTTCTAATCTAATAAAGAAGTGATTAGTTCTTTATACATCTTCTCTTAGAATTCAAAACAAAAGGCTTATTGATACTTGTGATCGAAGTAACATTAAGTCCTAAAAGTGAAACAGAGCAATACGGTTTTGTAACAGGGCAAAGTATTGTCAATTATAAAACTTCAGCCGAGGACATTGTAGCCTGATGGTTGAATCTCCAGAGCCAATCCTCATGCATCTCTAATAAAAACGAAAAATAAATCGTTTTTGATACAAATTCATTCTAGGTATAAATACTTAAATAGCTAAAATGAAGCTTGATTATGTTTTGTTTTTAATATTGAGACATGCATGGAGGATCGATCCGGAGTCTAGGTAAAGAAATTGACCGTTTAGAGAATCACGATTCTAAACGATAATTTTAATTGTGTTTAGGGCATTATAAAAATTTTACGTGAGTAATAAAAAATTACATAACTAAAGAGAAGACAATGATAAACACAATAATGAAAAACAATGATTTTGCTTTCTTAGATGATTTTCTATGGTTTTCCTATTTTACTAAAATGAAGTTTACTTAGGTTAACAAATAAAAAAAATGTAGACATATAAAAATTAAAATATTATACTTTAAATATTTATAATTAGGAGATTTCAGAATAAACAAGTACGTCTGTTAACCAATTAAAAATCAAATTGTAAAATATAATTAATTGAAAGTCCTCAACATTATGAGTTTTTTTTGTCAGGACGTTATGAGTTTTTTTTCCAAAATGATATTTTACTGAATCACAGTTGGTCCGTCAATAGTAAGTTTGTGATACAACGGGAATGTAAAAAAAAGATTCAAAACATGTGTTTAAAGGGAATCTAAGCTCACATAAACCGTTTGCGTCTTGATTAGAATCCTGATAAGCCCACACAAACTTGGAGTCTGTAAAGTGTGCTAACCATCCTTAAATATAACAAATAAGGTTATAGTGGTTAAAATAAAGATCCTCGCCTTTCACCAATTTAATAATCGTTTTGTTATCGCCTTCAAAAATGATATGATGAAACCCTTGTATCCACATTTGCTAGACAACCATTAGTAACGTTTGAAGCTCAATCTGAATAACATCACTACAAACACGACCCCTTGCATGATTTGATCCGATGTAGCGTCTATGTTCATCTCGTATAATCCATCCTGCTAGAGATCGATGATGTTCACGATAACTTGCGTCAAAATTACATGACATTATAAATTCTGTTTAGATAATGAAACTGATAAAGTTAATACAATTAAGCTGATAATTATTAGTTTAAATTATTTAATTTAAAATGATAATTATTATATTGAAATTATTATTCTTCAAATTTTCTTTTCTTTTTTTGTTATTACTCGGGCTTAAAATTGTATAATGGTTATTGCGGAAGAGAAAAATAAAATTAGCCGGCAACTAGTAGAATCCAAGTCTACGGATTAGCATGAAGCTCTGAAATGAACAGATTGTTTCTTTTTTGCTTCTTACAGAATCTTACAGACTCATTAAATTCCTTAAATAAAATTGTCTTAAATTTGGAAACCGGACAAAATAACATAAACTCACTAGTAGTAACATTTAAGCAAAAAAAAAACCCTTCAGGTTTTAACTTTTTTTTATCTTCCACCTCTTCAACACAGAAGAAAATTAATTCAATAAATTTACTATTATTACTGAAACTCGTCAAACATTGCTTCTTGTCTCCCCACTATTTCCAAAGATTTTAAATTTTTCTTTAAGAAAGAAAAAAAAAATAGAGAAGTAAAAAAAAAAAAAGCAAATACCGAGAACCGAATCTTCCATGTCACTTGTTAAAGCATTTAATGATGTGCATCGAGTCTCACATGCTTATTTTTCTCCGAGGTGCCCAAAGATGTCTGTTCTCTCTTCTTCTTCTTCTTCTTTTTTTTGTTGTTATCTTTTAAATTTTACTTAATGTTTAATTTACAGAGTTATTAGTAGGTCGCAGTTTATATATTATAGTGTGTAGTGATGTAAGAAAAACTATTTCACCAAAGTATTTAGAGATTTTAATACTCTAAAAAACTATTTTCATATACTATTAGGATAAATAATTTACATCCGAAATTGGAAGGATTCTCAATAGTACATAAAAAACATGGATTAATTCATTCATTGTCACTTGGTTTTGAATTAGAAGTTATAAAACTTATCATCATATCAGATTCTAGATTCATATAATCCGACCTGATCCATTGGATCCAATCCAAAGTTGGTTCATTTGATCGTTGCTCCAAAATACCGACATCTATGGTCAAAAAGAATCCTTATCTCGAGGGGGTATATTAAAAATAATATTCACATCGAAAATTAGAAAAAAAATTTTAATATTATATAAGGGATCTGAACCAATCATCTACTTATTGTCAATTAGTGTTGAGTTGGAAATCCATAAAACTTAACATATAATACTGTATTTTGTTCTTTGTCTTTACTATTTCCAATCAAAAATCATATACTGAAATTTCAACACAAAAAAATTATCTACTGATCACAGTTTCAATGCTTTGATTCCTAAAAACAGTTGTGCTAACTAATTAAACAAGTGAGGTTTTGTAGCCTTAGCTAGGAGTTGATTGTGATTTCTTCACTTAGCTTGAACCACTTCTAGATTAATAAAAATATGTTAAAAATCTTTATAGCATGTTATATGTTTTAAAATTATAGAAGTTGATATTAAAATTAAGACGCAAAAAGACAATTCTAGATAAATCCGTTGCATAACAATACATTAATTGTGGGTGGGTGCCTAACACATCCAAGTTTTTTTTTTTTTTTGTAAACCCTAACACATATCAAAGTTGATAGGTTTTAGTGATTAATTATCTGCTCATTAATTTAACATATAACATATGATAGTGAAAAAAAATTATGCATCAAGAGAATAACTTTGTTGATATATATTGTTGTGGGCGATGGTCACAAGCTGGTCAAATGAATTTTTCATGCATGTTCCCGCTATTTTGGGGTTTAAAAACATTCCTTAGATGCATCACATGAATTTTTCATATATAATTAAAAGTCATAACCTCTTTCCAACAATATAGTTTCTACTTTCTAGGGCTATGGAGTATGTTTTTCTTGGTATATGATATTTTTAGAAAATCTAAGAAACAATGTTTCAAAATTTTAATTAAGTAATAATTATGTAGGTACATTTTTTGGTTATTATTATGAACAACTGCCATCTTTAATACTTTTTGTATGCACTTTTGTAATCTTTGATCATCTTCGAAAAATATATAAATACGAAGATTACTTAGTAAGATAAATTAGATATATTCTCTCGGTTTCACTTCAAGTGATCTGGTTTTAAAAAAATGTTTTCTTTCAATATAAGTGATATTTTTAAGTTTCTATACAAAAAAAAGTATTTGAATCTTTTAACCAATTAGATTATACAATTTATTTTCATCGATTAAAATTGTTTATTTAATAATTTTTTATGTAAACGTGAATTGTACGAAAATTTTTAATTTATTAAAATGTGTGTATATATCTTAAATGAAGATAAATTAGATATAGTAAAGTGAAATTAAATGAGGGATAAGAAGGTGAAAAAGAAAAGCTATGAGAATTAATAAGAGGAGTTTCACTTGGGAAACAGTGGATTAGAAGCTTGGACTCATGTGGTATTCATTTAATGTTGATAGTTGAAACTTCTCTTGAGGCTTTTTATCAAAAAACCTTTTTTGTAAGAATCTTTTCAGACATTAATTAGGGTTTTCTTTTAGAAATTTTCTAATTAGCTTTGTGTCGGATCTCGTTTTGTGGGTTGCATTAATTTCCTCTGGATTTATGTTGTTATTTTAATTATATTCACAATATCTAAGTATTTCTTAATAATCCTCTCAAGATTAATAGTTCCAAAATGATTCATGTATCATGTATTCATTAACTATGAGTAATAATGCACATGATAATGATGTTGATCGCGTTAAAACAAAAACTTTTGAAATTGTTTTTCTCTTCAAAATGAAAAAAGTATTGTTGATAATGACACTTATCTCAAAATTTTGGTTATACATTTACTTACGTAAAATGAGCAGGTTAAATTTATTGGTTACGTGGAGCACTATATATATACAATCGATGACGAACTAAATCTAATCCCTGAATGTGAGGTCAGTTCACGGATAGATTCTTTCACTGGGTATTCAAATGGACCGAAAGCAAGGACTCATATCCGTGTGGGTGAGCAAAGACATCGTGTCCTCCGGTTGAGATCGAACTCGCAACTTGTTTCTAAAAAACAGTACGTCTTTATCATTAGGCCACGGTGTTCCTCTCAAGGAAATTATATTTTTATCTTCTTTTTTTCTAAATACGTACATCAAATTTTATGAGTTGAATTTTCAAACTCAGCAAATACAAGAAAAGATTATGAAACACTGAATAGTGTATACTACAGTCTCGTTTATTATTTTCTCTTGACCAAAGTTGAGATTTGTATTTTTTGGTATACATATATAGACAAAAGTCATACGAGGCTTTGGTTAGAAAATCAAAGCTTAATTAAGTGCACGAATACTTGTTCTTCTTGGACTAAAAAACAGGTTAGGTTTTTGAATACTGTGTAAAGAAACTACATCTACAACTTTTGGACGTTAATTAGGTTGTTCAAAACAATGTTCTACGTTTGTCTTGTTGCACAATTTTTAATTATGGACTTAATATTAGTTTCCTATATTCCATTATTAATCATATCTCTAAACTTCACATCCATACACCATACAATTAACAATGTCATTTCTGCTTCTTCTTTAAGTTAAGTTAACTTGAGAAGAAATCTAAAGTTTCAGTATTACAATCTAATATATATATATGTGTGTGTGTATCATGCTCTCAATGGTATATTCTTATTACGAAATATTCATAGTTATTAAAATAAATATTTACTTTATAGTTGTAGATTTTCAGAACTCATTGTTGTTTTCTTACCTGAGCAAATGTTAGTTTTAAAAATTTTAAAAAACTCATATTCCATATTGTTGTAATTAGTTTTCCCTAATTTTTTGTCTACTGAAACTAACTTTCTTATTTAAACTATAGATTTAATAGTTATAAAATCAAATAAATTGACACTTTTATTTATTTTTTTAAATAAAGTGTCACTTAATTATTAAAAGAGCAGGAACAAAAAAACATCATGTATGTTGTGTTCAAAATTTATATTTTATAAGTAAATGAATTGTCAAAAATTATCTCTGAAATATTCTTTACAAAAATCTATTTATCATTTTCGAATGACCAATTACGAGTGAAAATACAAATCACTTAAAATCTATTTTTTTTAAAATAAGAATTTAAGGCTCTCTTTTATAAAACAATTCATAAGTCCATATCATGTGAGTGAATTGGTTTCGTTAAACTTTGAGCGAAACTAATTTTCCTTCACTAAAGTTTACCCAAATGTGTTAATTCATCACTTGCATTTTCCGAACTTTGGTATATATATGTTTGATCACATATTTATATTTTCTAAAAGTCGTAAGTTTTTAACATCTAGCACATCATTCTTTATTACTTAGTAGTATAAAACTACAAGAACTTCGTAAATTTATGTGTAGAGTGGTAAAAGCAAGACCACTTTTTTGACTGCTATTGCGCAACAAAACCTATGTTTTACTTGAAATTTGTGAAACCGCACTCATTCGTTAATGCCATACAAAACACTAGTTACATTTTTAGATGTCAAGAGAAAAAAAAAACATTATAGTTTGATCAAGAAAATAAAAATTGCTTTATAACATTATAACTAATTAACAAAACAACTTAAGTGTTTTTTATAACAAAATCAATTAGGTGTTTTCTTTGTCCTACTTAGGTTTTAACTTTTAGTTAAAATAGATATAGAGTTTTAGAAGTTTTTAATTTTTGGTTCTCCATAATCCGATAAAAACAAATGTTGCTTTTTAAGCATCGAAGTCGCTGACCTAAGATGCTTCGCAGAGATTCTGTCCTGATTTATATTTTTAATCAGCGTGAGAAAATAGTTATACTTATCTCAAGTTCTTGAATCTTTTATTTTAATCAGTGTATTCACATAAAAACTTGGGCCTCTCAAACATTATTATTCTCATAATCACTTTATTAAGACAGTGTAAATAATGTATTAATTAATAGTATAATGAGGAAGAGTGTGTGTGTGTGTGTGTAAGAGAAAGATTGGTTGAAGTTTTGATGTGAATGTTTTTTCAAGGCAACAAACATTCACGTTGGGAGGTCATCTCTAAAGGAGTCTCGGTCCTAATTAGGGTTTCACATCATTCTCACTCCCATAGTGTATTGTCCTAACATTTACCCACTTCCTCTCTCTCTCTCTCTCTCTCTCTCTCTCTCAATTTTATTTTAATTTAGTTTTCATTATTATTATTTTTTAATCTCTTTTATATATTTATTTATTGCCTAACCAACTTTCTTGTTTCGTTTCCCCTTTTGTGATAAAAAGAAGTCAAAATATAGGCAGCCAGATGATTTCCTTTCAAACCATAATACTATATTGATAACATATTACTATTTTCTATTAAATGGTTTAAAAATGATTTATCTAAACATCTATATTTGTCGATTGACCCACATTCTATATATATAGTGTTGATTTTTCTTTTCATTTCCAGTGAGATTTCAAATAAATACTCTAAATGTTTACGATTATATTGGTTATATATTCCCATTTGAACTCTTGTACAATATAAATGATTACAAAATCTAACTCAACCCAATTAAAAATTAAGGGAATGGTGCATGTCATTTTATATACTAGTGTTAGTCTATTTTTTCAGTGTGAAAATCCCAACAAGTCATGATGTTAGCTGTGAACACAACAAAATATATGGTGTTAACTAATCCGCGTTGGTTGAAGTGGTAAAAGAGTCTCATATGGAACCTCGGCCACCTGGGTTCCGATTCGGATTGGTCACCGGAGCTTTCTCATGATTCTCTAGGCTCTATGATTACTCGGCTAGCTTTGACCTAAATCCATCGGGATCTAAATTATCCGAGTAAAAAATGTGTTAGGAATATTCATTGCTTTTGTTGTATAGGATGATCGATTTATGCAAAGAATTTGACATATCCACTATTATTTGTTGTTAAAGGATATACTCTATTTAACATGCAAGAGTAATAAGTACAATATTATGGCTACATTGTTTTGTAGTCACAGAATTCAAAAAAGAAAAGAAAGTATGCCGAAGCATCAAGAAGTTTATATATGACTTCTCTCTTATACAAAATGTTTGTGTTATATTAACCAACAAACATCATTTGATATACTCATTGTTTGAGATTTCAAATCGAGATTCTTTGAATGTTGTCATCTCAAAAATCCGTAATTACACAACCTAATAAATATCTTCTCTTGTAACCACACATCTCACTTTCCTCTCGACTTTTGTAACTTTTAAAACAATACTAAAAGATTAAGACATTGAGTACTAAATAAATAAAGAAAGATGAGAGAGTCAAAGGACAACGTGGGGAAACTTATCAAATTGCATCCTTCGCCAACCTATCACGCGCCTTTGCGGTGCTCACCCCACTTCTTCCTTTCATTTGAATTTACCATATTACCCTCGCCATTTTCAAGGTCAAAAAAATATCAATGATAAATTTTAATATAGAAATATTCCAAACTCTTCATAGTTAAAACCAAAATAATTCATATATATATATATATATTGTATTAACATCAGAAATGATTTTTTAACAAAAAAATACATCAGAAATGAATTTTCTCATTCAGCTGATTACTTAATTCGTTCGTCTCATCGATTAAAAATATCTCCAATGTAATACTCTTTTTTCTCTTAATTACTTTAAAATGGAGTGTGTTTTACTCAATTGTATTATTTCAAAATGAAACCGCCAATAAGATTCTTTAAATATATATGGAGTAACTTCATGTTTTATTCTAAATACGTAACAACGTATATTTTTATTCTATTGGGTGGGTTGAAGCAAATTTTACTATAAACTCTATTTTAAAGCAAACTTTAAAGTGGAGTCGGAGACGTTCTAAGTAACACTAAACCAAATTTATAGACCATCCATACCATAACTATGCATTTAATTCTTCAAAATTACAAATGAATTAATCTATTTTTAGAAAAGAAAAGGAAAAATTATTAATTTAAGAGAAATGGATGGGTAAATGGATATAATTTTGGAGTGGGAAGAAGAACGAAAAAAACTAGTAAGTGTTTTCCTATTTAAGTAAAATAAATTTAACAATTAAAGTTAAACTTAATAAGAACAAAACATTGAAAGTTAGAATTAAATGAACACATGTGAACACCAACCTCGCTCTCTATAAAAGCCTTCAAAAATCTATTATAAATACACACCTCTCAAACTATCTCCCTTTAACTCTAAGCTTTTCTTTTTCTCCCTCTTCTCTATTCTCAAACTTCAAGAGAACTCATCTTTATTACTTTGTAACGTTTCTAATTAAGTCCTTCCATAACCAAGAGTGTGATCACAATCATGGGCGGTCCGGGATCATCACCATGTGCTTCATGTAAGCTTCTTCGACGACGTTGCGCAAAAGATTGCATCTTTGCACCTTATTTTCCTCCTGATGATCCTCACAAATTCGCCATTGTTCATAAGGTCTTTGGCGCAAGTAACGTTAGCAAAATGTTGCAGGTTCATTTTCTTCCATGTTATTTGGTTCCTTTGAATGCTTTCAATCTTCCTTGCATATGCTTCTTTAATTTGTTCCATCTCTCTTTCAAGATCCAAAGCGTTTTAAGAAGTCGGATTTTTGAGGTTATAAATACATGTGCTAAGGCTTTGTAATTATTATTCACACGATTAATAAAAAAATTCTAAACGTTGTTTACTTCAATTCGTTTTCCCTATGCGATTTTAACTTCTCTTTAGGTTAACTCGTTGATATTTTCGCAACAATTTGATTAAGAAACTATATGACCATATATGAAATTATAATTCAAAGCTTCCTTGTGCAGTTGTGCTTCTCTTTAATATTTTATAAATTTTCACAGGAGCTACCGATTCATCAAAGGGCTGATGCAGTGAATAGTCTTGTATTTGAAGCAAACGCACGCGTTAGAGATCCTGTATATGGATGTGTTGGAGCAATCTCCTACTTACAAAACCAAGTCTCACAACTTCAAATGCAACTAGCAATGGCTCAAACCGAGATTCTTTGCATTCAAATGCAACAAGAACCAACTTTACAGTCTCATCAACATCAAGTTCTTGATCTTGACCAAGACCACAAAGCACTCTTGCTACACAACAACAACAACAACAATAACAACAACAACTTGGGTTATAACATGTCTTCTGGACAGTTCAACTCTAACTTTGCATCTCCAAGCAGTTTAATGCAAATGCAAGATCCTCTTAAGCAAGAATCTCTTTGGACTTAACTTAAAATATTATGGTTTAAAAAAAAAAACTCAGTGGAGTTCTTCAACATGTTTACTTCTTTGGCTATGTTGAAAAAAAAAGAGAGAAGATGTGAACAAGTTTCGTGTAAGGAAAGTATTATAAGTCAAAAGCTTAAATGCATGCATGTGATGGTGATGAGATGTAGTTATATAAGCTTTAGAATTAGAGATATGTTTTTTTCTCTTTTAATTTGGTTTTCTCACTTATATTTTCTTTTTATTTTTCCATCGTTTGAACAGTAAAAATTAGATCTCATATTCCTAAACTCATCTCAATAATTTAAGTCTCCAAGATTTGGTACTTGTAACACTTTTTTCTCAACTAATCCAAGTCAAAACTTTGATTGTGTTCAAACGAATAAAATTTTACATGGTTTTATGGAATGTTCAAATTAATTTAACGAGTAAATTATTTTAGAATTTTAAAAAAATAAAATTATCTTAGTTTTTTTTTTTTGATAACTCTGGTGTGATGAGTCCAGATTAGTCGGTAGGAGTCCGAGGAACTAGCGGTCCACCGAGACTCGCAGTCACACAAAGACAGCTCCAAACCGTTGGTCCCGGAGGGCTGAGAGCCGCATGTGAACTCCTCAGCGGCCGGGATTCGAATCCAACAAACGAAACTCACAACCGTGAGCGCTTTACCACCAGAGCTAAATGTCCGGTTAATTATCTTACTATTTCTTAATTCATATATAGTCAAATTAATTTAAATTACTATATACTAAAAATGTAGATTTTGTTTCTACTTGCGATAAACTGAAATTAAATTGAAGAAAAAAAAGATCCAAGTTGAAATCTACATTTTATTTAAAAACAAATCTACATGTTTCAACCTTTAAAATTTTGACTCACTATTAGATTTATTCGACCGACCTAATTTGATTAATCATATACTACACGTTAGAACATAAAGTCTCCTCTACTGTTGTTTCTGTTCTAATTCATTTTTTTTATAATCATATAAATTTTAATTAATCAAATTAAATTAAAAAGAGGAAATGGTACTGATGATATTTGATTATGTTATCTCCATTTGCTACTGTTCATGTGATCAGTAGATGAAAAAAAATTAAATAATTCATAACACTATCTGTCGACATGGCGGGAGAGAATCTTATAACTAAAAAATAATCAACCATGTTCATCAAAAATTATTATCTATTTTTTTCAAATACCTCTAAACATTTTTTTTGACGATCATACATACAAGCCAGACAATTTATAACTGTCTTATTCATATATATTATATAATTATTGGGATAATACTATACTTTATCTTTACGCGTAACAACTTTTTAGCTAGATAAAATATAAATAAATAACACTATTTTTTTTGTTGAAACTCTTTGTTCTATATATTTTAGTGTATGATTAGTAAGTTTGACGCATGTATACATGTAATTAACTAGACGTAGACGTGCATGTGCTCCATTTCACGTGAATAAATTTATATTATCGGCCATGTGTTCAATTATTAATTAAGTTTTCTGTTAATCAAGTAGAACACGGTGAGGTGTTAGAGAGGACGTGCTTGTACGATTCAAAGAAAGTGTTATGAAATTATGATCAACTAGTTGAACAATCTCTCTCAAAATAACCAAGTTTGGGGTTGAGTAAATTAACCAGAATCGAAAAACCAATCTAAAACCAAAATAGTTTAGAAAGTACCTGAACGGTTAACTTCTTAGATCAAAAGAACCAAAATTATAATATTTCGGATTACCAAAAAAATTGAAAATTTTTAAAAAGTACGAGAAATATTTTTAAAGTATCAAAAGAACCAAAAAACCCTTAAATATTCAAAGTAAAAATCCCTTATATATTCTAAAATATATATTTGAATGTTATTTTAATCTTGATTCTATTACAAATAAGTGATGAGCAATCATACATTATCTACAACTCATACAAATGATTCCAAATGATTCCACGATGAACATCTTTACAAATGATTCCACGATGCAGCTCTCCTCGTAACATTTAGATTTACGATGAATGGTTCTGCGTGTACAACATCTTTGATGAACAAGTTCTCGCGTAACACACGAGATCACAACGAATGGTTCTGCATCAGGGACGGCCTTGAGATTCAAGGGGCTATAAACTTATACACTTTTGGAGGCCAAATTCTATATGTAATTTTTTTTTTTCTCAAATCTGTAGAAATTTATACCTGAAAATTTATAAGAAATTGCATTCGGATTTGCTGACTTGGTGTAAAAACTTTTAGATGATTGATTACTAGGCCAATGGGCTTTCACCGACAGTAATTAACTTATGCAGACTTCAAACTTCTAGAAATTAACTTTTCTCCTTGGAGAATAAAATAGCCCATTACTCTACTATTGGGCCTAGAAACATAAAAATGTTTAGAGAATTAATAATGCACTAAACATTTTTTAGGAGTAATCTTGCCACGTGGCCAAATGTCACTCACACAAACTTCGAGAAAGAAGTAAAATCAAACTTTGTTTTAATCTTTTTTTGAGTTTAAAAGTCACACCCATCGCCTAAACATTTGACCACTTTTCGAAGTTCAATATCACTTTCTTCACTTCCTCTCGGACACACACACACTTCAACACCTTATGAATCCAATCTCATTACGCCACGTGGTTGCTTTGCCTTGGCCTGGAAGAGGCCACATCAACCCGATGATGAACCTCTGTAAACGACTCGTCCGTCGATACACAAACCTCATCGTCACGTTCGTCGTCACCGAAGAATGGTTCGGGTTCATCGGGTCAAACCCGAAACCCGACCGGATCCGTTTCGCTACTCTCCCTAACGTCATCCCTTCCGAGCTCGTCCGAGCCAACGACTTCAACGGCTTCGTCGACGCCGTCTTCACCGAACTAGAGGAGCCTTTCGAGCATCTTCTTGACCGACTCAACTCTCCGCCTCCTCCGACGGCAATCATCGCCGACACTTATATCATTTGGGCGGTGCGGGTCGGCGAGAGAAGGAATATTCCGGTGGTTTCTCTTTGGACTATGTCGGCGACGATTCTCTCCCTCTTCCTTCATTCTGATTTACTCATAACTCACGGACATGCTCTTTTCGAACCATCAGGTTAAAGACTTGCTCTGTTTTTCGAAGTTTCGGAATTGTAAAGATCTCTCTTTTAATGTGTTCTTTGTTGAATCTTGGGTTTGTTCTAGAATCTAAAGAAGATGAAATCGTTGATTACATCCCTGGTTTATCTCCGACGAAGCTCCGGGATCTTCCGCCGCTGTTCGACAGTTATAACCGCCGTGTCTTCGAGAAATCGAAGTTGTCTTTCGGTGAGCTTCCGAGAGCTAAATGCCTTCTCTTCACCACTGCTTATGAGCTTGAACCAAAAGCTATAGACTTTTTAACCTCTAAGCTCGACATTCCGGTTTTCGCTACTGGTCCGTTAATACCATTCGAAGAACTTATGAATGACCGAAATAGCGAACCGGATTACATCCGGTGGCTTGATAAGCAACCGGAAAGCTCCGTGCTTTACATTTCTCAAGGGAGTTTTCTTTCGGTTTCGGAAGCTCAAATGGAGGAGATAGTGGAAGGAGTGAAAGAAAGCGGAGTTCGGTTTCTTTGGGTGGCTCGTGGAGGCGAATCGAAGATGAATGAGGCTCTTAAAGGTAGCTCAGGTGTTGTAGTAAGCTGGTGCGATCAACTACGCGTGTTGAGTCACATAGCTATTGGCGGGTTTTGGACGCATTGCGGATTTAATTCGACATTGGAAGGGATATATTCCGGAGTACCAATGCTTACGTTTCCGTTGTTTTGGGATCAAATTTTGAATGCAAAGATGATTGTGGAGGATTGGAGAGTCGGAATGAAGATCGAGAGGAGGACGAAAACGGATTTGTTGATAAGGAGAGACGAGATTAAGGACGTAGTGAAGAGGTTTATGGATCGAGAGAGCGAGGAAGGGAAGGAACTTAGGAAAGTTGCTTGCGGCTTTAGTGAGATCAGTCGAAGAGCGGTCGCGGAGAACGGTTCATCTAATGTTAGCATTGATGCCTTCATTAAGGATATTACCAATATGAATTGAGGCTCAATAAGATGAGATATTGTTTGTTTGGCACATTGTTGTAACATTCTTATGTTTTATTGAATATGGGTTGTGATAGCCTGATAGGGCTGGAAAATAAATTGAACCGAACCTGAATCGGAAAATCCTTATCCGAACTAAAATAATACTTGAACGAATCCTGAATCTCAAGTAGTTTGGGTATCGGATATATCCTTACTTGATCCGACACACGAACAGATATCCGCAACACGAATAAGTACCCGAAAATATCCAAATATCTGATTAAGTATCAAACATAAATATTCAAATCCTAAAATAAGTAATTCAAACATTCGTTTTCATATTATTTTCGGGATTCAACGAGTATTTCGTGTAAAAATATCTCAATTGATCTGAAAAACCCGAAATATTTGAAAACCCTCAAACTCAAACATTCGACCGGAACTCACCCTAACCCCGACATATATTTGAACGAAACCCGACTCAATTTTTGCATATATCTAAATGATTCCGAGTCCAAACTGAATTCACCCGAACTCGAACAGATACACGAACACACGGATCTAGGTGGTGAAACAAAAACACTAACAATTCAACTTTTATAGTACAAGTTATTCTCTCAATGAACACGTTTTAAAACACACGAAGGTAAAATTATTAGCTAACACCTACTTACAAAATTTTAAAATCAAACGACAACTTTTGTCACATGCAATAACTTTTTTTTAAAAACTTTTTATGGCATAAAGATTTGATCACGTTTACTGACCAACATATTCTCTAGAGAATTACAATTTTGAAAATTTCTAACACTATGGATTCGATTCAACCTCAACCATTCAGAGTGTGCCACGTGGTATCTATGTCTTGGCCCGGAAGAGGCCACATCAACCCAATAATGAACCTCTGCAAAAGCCTTCTCCGGCGAGACTCAAACCTTATCGTCACGTTCGTCGTCACTGAAGAGTGGCTCGGACTCATCGGACCAGACCCAAAACATGACCGGCTCCGGTTCGCCACTCTCCCGAACGTTATCCCCTCCGAGCTAGTCCGAGCCAACGACTTCATCGGCTTCGTCGACGCCGTCCACACAAGACTCGAGACGCCGTTCGAGCAGCTCCTTGATCGACTCAATTCGCCGCCTCCGACCATTATCATCTCCGACACGAACGTCGTCTGGGCAGTGAGCGTCGGCACACGAAGGAATATTCCGGTAGCTTCTTTATGGACTATTTCCGCGACGGTTCTCTCTCTCTTTATTAACTCCGACTTACTCGCTACTCACGGCCATTTTCCGATCGAATCATCAGGTACCCACATCATCAAGATTCGAACTTTGTTCAAGAATTACAAATTCACGAACTTTTTCGAATTTGGGTTTGATTTGTAGATTCAAAAGAAGACGAGATCGTTGATTACATCCCCGGGTTATCTCCGACGCGCCTCCGTGACTTGCCGCAGATCTTCCACGGCTTTAGTCACAAAGTTTTCAATAGATTTAAGCCGTGTTTCGATGAGCTCTCGAAAGCTAAGTATCTTCTCTTCCCCTCTGTTTATGAGCTCGAACCAAAAGCCATTGACTTTTTCACTTCCAAGTTTAATTCCCCGATCTACACCACCGGTCCTTTAATACCTTTAGACGAATTATCAGCCGGGAACGACGGCGGTGAGGCTGATTACTTACGGTGGCTTGATAAGCAACCGGAAAGCTCTGTCCTTTACATATCTCAAGGGAGTTTTCTTTCGGTCTCGGAAGCTCAAATGGAGGAGATAGTGGAAGGAGTAAGAGAGAGCGGAGTATGGTTCCTTTGGGTGGCGCGTGGAGGCGAATTGAAGCTAAAGGAGGCTCTTAAAGGTAGCTCCGGTGTCGTGGTGAGCTGGTGTGATCAGCTTAAGGTGTTGTGGCTAACATCATCAGAAATTAATCAAACCTTCATCACGCGGCGGTAGGCGGGTTTTGGACGCATTGTGGATATAATTCGACTATGGAAGGGATATATTCGGGTGTACCGATGCTGACATTTCCGTTGTTTTGGGATCAGTTCTTGAACGCGAAGATGATAGTTGAGGAGTGGAGGATAGGAATGAGAATCGAAAGCAAGAAGAAGAAGTCAGAAATGCTCATAAAGAGAGATGAGATTAAGGAATTGGTTAAAAGGTTTATGGATAGAGAGAGTGAAGAAGGTAAAGAGATGAGAAGAAGGGCTTATGATCTTAGTGAGATTAGTCGAAGAGCGGTTGA
The DNA here is from genome assembly GCA_900406275.1 of Anastatica hierochuntica. Classification (NCBI taxonomy): domain Eukaryota; kingdom Viridiplantae; phylum Streptophyta; class Magnoliopsida; order Brassicales; family Brassicaceae; genus Anastatica; species Anastatica hierochuntica. The sequence goes on along the minus strand of OVAN01000211.1, from coordinate 12,993 downwards.
AGAAAGAATCGGTTCTTCTAATGTTAATGTCGAAGCATTCGTTAAAGATATTACAATGATCGAGTGAGGTTTGAAGTTGTTGTAAGTTTGTCATTGTTGTTTAAAGTTACTATCTAGTACTATGAGATTTTGTAATTGTAAAGGTTCAAACATTGTAGACTCTACCATTACTATTGTTAGTAAACTAAACTAGTCTTAGTTCAAAGGTTCAAAAGCACTATATAAACTAGTCTTAGTTCCCTAAAAAAAACACAATCAAAACTTCAGCACTTCATAAAAAAAAAAGTTTTTCAAAAACAATCGATCATGACTTTGATCAAAAACAAAATTTTCTTCTTTGCTCTTTTGATGATTCTTGTGGCTTTGCGACTCGAAAGGATGGACTATGATGGGCGTTGATTACCACTTTTGGGCTTCTTCAAGAACTTTTCAAGTAGGAGACTCTTTGGTCTTTCAATACAACAATGACTACCACGATGTCACCGAAGTCACTCCTCAAGATTTTCAACTATGTGAATCGTCTAAACCGGTAGCGAAATACCAAACCGGTTCAGACACGATCAAACTAACCAAACCGGGATTCCACAACTTTATATGTGGTGTTCCTGGTCACTGCGATGCCGGACAAAAGCTTGAAATCCTCGTCTTACCGGCGCCGTCGTTGAGTCCTGTTGCAGCTCCCGTTCCTAGACCGGTTCGATCACCGAGCTCGTCCCCGTCTCCTCTGGCTAATTCACCGGCTAACCAGATGGGACCATCACCAGCTCCACATAACGCAGCTTCATACTCTGGTGCTTTGATCAAACAAAGCTTCCTTCTTTTGCTTTTCGTTTTGATCTTAGTTTGATAGATTCATTCACTTGCGTTTCGTTTCCACTAAACTTTATCGTACGTCTTTGTTCTACTTTTGTTCTTCTGTTGAGTGAGTTTTGTTCGCATCAACATAACTAATAGAATCAATCATTCTTGAATTTTTTTTTACCTTTATTTTTTCTAATTTTAGTTTGAAATATTATTCATATTTATCTTTTTTTTTCCATCAATTCATATTTATCTTTTTTTTTGTGGTAATTATTCATATTTATCTTTCCCTATTCCTTTTTTTATATATTTCTAGGTACCATTCATGTTATCCGATAAAATATAATTAAATCCATGTATGAGTAATTGAATACTTGATACACCTTTATTCTATTAATATTAGAAATAAAATTCTCTTGAATTTCATAAGAAAACGTTTTGAAGAAGAAAAACACACTAAAATTAATTAATTTTTAATAAGTGCCACCAGAAAAACACAGTTTAAATTAAATTTCCACATTAAAGAAGCGTAAAAAGACAAAAAAAATTTTAGAGGAAAAAAAAAACTATTCTGAAAATAAACTTTGATTAAATTGTTTTTCTTTTATTACTTTTCTTTTTTATTTAAGGAGATAATAAAATAAACCATGTAAGACAAAATTATATATTAGGGAAAAAAAAACATGTAAAACCCAAATTTAGTTTTTAACCGCCGCCTCCTCTCTCTTGTCGGAGATTTAATGTGAGAGAAATCTCCAGATTTGTTCTTCCTCTCCAAGCATCTCGGAACCCTAATTTTAACCTCCTCTCTTCGTCTTCGGCTTCTTCTCGATTCGCTAACATGGCGACGGAAGCCACAACCGCCTCCAAATTCCCCGAACCTGATCTCCTTCCGATCCCTCAACCGCCGGATTTTCATCCGGCGATCGTCGTCCCGTCACAAAGCGACGGACTTCGATTCTGGCAGCTCATGGTCGCCGGTTCAATTGCTGGCTCCGTCGAACACATGGCGATGTTTCCAGTAGATACCGTCAAAACCCATATGCAAGCTCTCCGTTCATGTCCGATTAAACCCGTCGGTCTCCGGCAAGCTTTCCGATCAATTATCAAATCCGATGGACCATCGGCTCTTTATCGAGGTATATGGGCGATGGGTCTCGGCGCAGGACCTGCTCACGCCGTTTATTTCTCGTTCTACGAAGCTTCGAAGAAGTTTTTATCCGGTGGGAACCCAAATAACTCCGCCGCACACGCGGTTTCCGGCGTATTCGCCACCGTATCTAGCGACGCCGTGTTTACTCCTATGGATATGGTTAAGCAAAGGCTGCAGATTGGGAATGGGACTTATAAAGGAGTTTGGGATTGTATCAAGAGAGTAATGAGAGAGGAAGGGTTTGGTGCTTTCTATGCTTCTTATAGAACAACTGTGTTGATGAATGCTCCGTTTACGGCTGTTCATTTCGCGACGTATGAGGCGGTTAAGAGGGGATTGAAGGAGATTTCGCCTCAGCATGTTGAAGAGGAGGAAGGGTTATTGATCTTTGCTACTGCTGGAGCTGCTGCTGGTGGCTTAGCGGCTGCTGTAACTACGCCGCTTGATGTTGTCAAGACGCAATTGCAATGTCAGGTGATTGAATTAAATCTCTTTAAGCCATTGTCTCTGATGAGTATCTGAGAGCCAATGTGATTAGTTAATAAAGGTATCATCTTTGTAGGCAGTGATGTAGAATTGTAGTCTTCATCAAGAATCGTTAGAATCTGAGCTTTGTGATCTTGAAACTCAAAAAATGATGTATCTTTATAGCTTGATCAAGTGAGCTCATTTGATTATGTAGCTTTATAGCTTTGAAAACTGTTTTTAGTTTATAATGTAGAAGAAAGATGAAACTATCGGCGACTATTAGGTGTAGAATTTGTATGATTGACATTTCTCTGTTTAGTTCTAAGCGTTCCTCGGTTAAAGGTTGATCTTTTGTGGCATATAATCTACTGATTCGGTGGGTTATGTTTGAATTTGTGTGGTTTTAGCTAGTTATGAGTTGAAAGATGAAGCTTTAGGAGTAGAATCTTTAGCAATTCGATACTCGTTTTGTTTTTTCACTCACTCGAGGGTTGTTTTGGCTGTTCTGAAATATTTGTCTCTGATAACGTTTTCAGGGTGTGTGTGGTTGTGACCGCTTCAAGAGTGGTTCAATAAGCGATGTGTTTCGTACAATCGTGAAGAAAGACGGTTATAGAGGACTTGCCAGAGGATGGTTACCAAGAATGCTCTTCCACGCTCCTGCAGCTGCGATATGCTGGTCTACTTACGAAACAGTCAAATCCTTCTTTCAAGATCTCAATGGCGACGCAAACTCAGCTTGAAACAAAAAGACACGAAAAACATCGGATTGGCTTATTCGCTTCCCTGATTCAGGTGATTGATTCTTCACAGAGCTGCTGGTGGTTTGTTAGAAAGATCTCTGTTTGTATAATGATTTGTTTTCGCGTAATAATGTTTTCAGATTTAGAGTTTCAATCAACCCCTAAGGCCTTAGTTTCTGATTTGCTTTGATGAGAGAAAATTTTGTATTCTTGTTTGTGTTTTATTGAGAAGATACTAAAAGGAATAGATTGAGTTTCAAAGATTCAATTTTCTTCAGATGATTTCTTTTGTTCATTATCAAATTCTACAAGGACTTGTACAAAGAAGATCACACATAAAACTTTAAGAGCTAACAACTTTGGCAACAATCACAGTAACATCATCAAGCTTCCCTCCTGCATTTTAATCAGAACCAGAGACCTACTAAGAAACTGCTTTCTTCTTTGCACGAATCGAAAATGTCATTCTTGAATCGACAAGGGTTTGTAATTTACCTGTAAGCTTCATTCCTAATGCTTTCTTCCAGAGAGGAACATCAAACCCCTGTTTATGTTGAATCAGATGAACACCGATTCAGAGATTTACTTTGCGTAAACCGTAAAAAATCCATTCTTGAGTGTAGTTTTTAAACCTAACCTTGGCTCTTGCTTCCAATGAATATGGAGAATCAAAACCTGTATCTCTTGAATGGTTACTCGCCATTTCGGCTAATAACCTCGCTATAATAGTTGAACAAATCAAAACCAAGTCGCTTCTGAATTTCAGATTAAGAAAATGTAGAGAGATGATAACAGTTTTATACATACATGATTCTGCAACATCTGTATGTTTGGTCACTATCGAAACGATCTCATGATCAAATACATTATCAAAAAGACCATCCGAACCCATCACGATCACATCTCCTTTCTTTACTTCCTTTATGCTAAACTGCTCTAATTGCAAAGCATATGATACACAAGTACAATACTTGAACAAATTATAAGGACCGGTAGAGATTTACTTACCGATGCATCTAGATACGTTTGAGCAGTTCCTTCGGAGCTTAGTTGGTAAGGACAGTCAAAGTAGTGTTCTTGTGGAGTAGTCGAAAAAATGACCTGACCTGAAAATGAGAATGAAAGAAGATCTCTTTATCAAATACTAAACACGAAACAATCCTAACATCTCAAGCTACAGAAAGTTAAGAAAAGGAAAAAAAACAAACCTTCTCGGAGAAGCTTAAGACCACAATCGCCAACATTGCCTATTTTCAAAACTCCAACTTCCTCAAGCATAGCTACAATACTGCTTTTCACCAATAACCGCGACATCAAACTTCAAGAGATTTTACGAAATTTACAAATTGAAGAGAGACTAATACCAAAATCTCACATTGTGGCAGAACCTCTAGAAGTAGTTGCGGTATGCGCTTTGTCAATGAGGAAACCAGGATCATATCTGACCTATTCCAATTCAAAAACATACAATATATTACTCCTAACAGTTAGTTACAGAGTGAAGAATTCAAAACAACCTCTTCGTCATCGACAAAACGAGAAGCATTAGCCATGAGTTCTTTGGAGAACAAAGAAGGATCAACATCTTGTTCAGCCCACCTGAGAGAAAACACAAAACAACAAAGATACAAACTTTAGCAAAAACAGAGAAGTAGTAAAATCAAAAGTTTAGCTAAAGAATCGATTTTTTCGATTACCCGGAAACACCATCTGCAATAGCAATGACTCCTCCTCTATAGTTACTAACAAAGAATGCATCTTCTCCACCTTTCTCTACCTAAAGGGTTCGATTTTTTTTTTCAATCGCATCATTACATCAAAAAGAAAGAAGAAAAACATAAAACTTGTTGAAGAAACCTTATCTGGATGTGGGATCGAGTGAGTTCCGACAGATAAAGAGAGTTCAGACCGAAGTGATTGGAGTTCTGATGAAGCACAGAGACAGAGGAAATCAACACGACCTGAGCTGGAGAAGTTCGTGTGAGAAAGACGCAGTGAAGGTCGTGATGGTGGAACCATCATCCTCGTCATTGCAATCGCCATTTTCTCCCGCGACTTCTTGCTCTCTCTCTCTGTCTCTACATTACCATCATGTGGCTGTAACTTTGTGAGCTTGTGTAAAAGAAATATACTTATTAAATAACCAGAAGAAAAACAAACAACAGGCACCAGTGGTCTAGTGGTAGAATAGTACCCTGCCACGGTACAGCCCCGGGTTCGATTCCCGGCTGGTGCAATAGAGCGTTGATGTATGAATGGCTAGCGATGGTTGGGTCCTTCGCATTGTTCTGATTAAATTCAGATGTAATCAGCCTTGTGACTGAGCTCTATCTTTTTTAATCCAATATGTTTTACGCATTTTCAATACCGATATACCTTCGGGTAGGGTTACGCGATCGGGTCGGAGTTTTTCAGATTTTCGGGTGTTTTGAGTTTCTCTCAAATATTTTGGAATTTTGGGATCAATTATGGTGTTAATTGGAGATTTTTATTTGTGTATTTGGACATGTTCGGGGTACGGGTTTTTCGATTTTTCGTATTTTTTAGTTCTTCCGGATACCCGGTCAGGGTGGGTTATATGTGGATATTATTCAAAACCCGAACTACTTGAGATTAAAATCCGTTCAGATTTTTTTGGTTCGGGTATTTCGGGTGTATTTCGAATTTTTTCAGATCAATTTAGACACTAATTTGAGATACTTATTCGGATATTTAGATATATTCAAATATCTTCTAGCGTTCGGGCGAGTAAGCCAGATTTGGATATTATCCGAAACTCGAACTATTTTAAATTGAAACCCTTTCAAATATTTTTTTGGTTTGAGTTTCGGGTCAAATGCCCAACCCTTCAAGAACTTTTCAGCAAAACTAAAAAAAGAGATAATCTCAAACATTTAAAAACGTACAAAAGTGTTAACATAAATATTCCATGGTACAAAACTTTTGAATACCAAACTTAGTGATACCACAATCATATCACATGAAATAAAACGCTTAAGCCAAAGAGTGAGAGTAGTCTCAAGCACTAACGTTTTCAACAATGGCGCTTTTATCTACTCTCTTGAATATCCCTGCAATCACCTGTTATCAACAACAAACACAAACCGTTTTAAATCGAAGAAGAAGACGAAGAAAACATCGGTTTTACGAGGATTAAAAGAAGTACCTTTCCAGGTCCTAATTCATAGCTGTTTTTAAGTCCTTTCGATAAGAGAGTCTTTACTGTTGTCTCCCATTGGACTGGAGATGTCACCTGGCGTGCGAGTATCTTCTTGATTGTGTCTGGATCTGCATGAGGCTGTGCATCGACATTGGAGATTACTGGAATCCTCGGACTTCTAATCTCTGTTGCTGCTAATGCGGCTTCTAATCTCGACACTGCTGGTTCCATGAAACTTGTGTGGAACGCACCTGCTACAGCTAGTCGAACCTACAGTTTCCAATCGCTAACAATCATGTTTCCTATAGCCTCGAGGAAAATGGCATAACATGATAAGATAATCGAACTAAAGGATACCGTCATGCGAGCCTTGAATGACTTAGCTTTGGCTTCAACAACTTCGATTCCCTTAAGACCTCCCGAGACTGCGTAATTACCCTGAAACAGTAGACAAGGTTATGGAATCGGAACTTGACTTTTACGAGTCTAGAATGGAAAAGAGTCTTAAAGAGATATATATACCGGACATAAGTAATTTGCGATCTGAACTTTGTCAGCTTCGTCTACTTCCTGATTTGCTGCATCACACAACTGCTGAACCTTTTCTGAGTCTAGTCCTATGATACTAACCATAGCACTCTTAGCAGCATCAGCAGCAGCCTGAAAATGCATTTCGTCGAAAACTAAAAGTCTTTACACAGCTGTTCGAAGCTCTAATACGAAAAAAGGCTGTAACGAATCAGGGGGCGATATATACAAAATCCCAACCTGCATTGCTTCTCCTCTAAGTTTTACAAGCTTTAGCCCATCCTCGAAGCTTGAAAGTAAAAGCGGACAATGATTAAGTTGATGGTTCACACTAAAATAAAACGAAGTAGAAGTGTTTTTCGTAGAATAGCATTTCAAATTCTGTGATTTGGTACCACCATTCACCAATTCAGAATATAAGTTCGGCTATTAACTTACCGAAAAATGTGACAAAAAACGGATTTCTAGTGACTTATCTATAAGCAAAATAGACATAATGCAGTGTGTATTGATTGATTAACTAACCTGAAGGCTCCAGCAAATGCCAGAGCAGTGTACTCCCCCAAACTAAGACCGCAAGTGACATCAACCGAGTCAATTACCTGTTCACCGCCTTCACGGACTCTAAGCAATTCAACAGCTGCTAAACTTGTCACATAAATAGCAGGCTGAGAAACACGAGAGACCAAAGGACTTAGACGCCATATCAACGCATTCCAAGGCAAAATTGCAAAGATGAGATCCAAAGAAAAAGAGAAAACAGAGAGATACCTGACTTATAACAGTTGAATCAAGCTTCTCTTTTGGTCCATTAACACAAATATCAAGAAGATCATATCTGAAGAAAGCCATCATTGAGTTTCTGATACATTCACTAAGTGAAGAAAAACAAAAACAAAAAGGAACACATACCCTAAGATATCATTAGCTTTCTTATACAATTCTCCAGCTGCTGCAACACTTTGAGCTTCTTTGCCCATTCCTATTGCTTGAGCTCCCTGAAGATTACTTCAAATTTCATTAGACTCACGACGAAACAAAGTCTAGGTCTTTATCAAAAAAGCTCAAATTTTTGATAGCATCGCGAGCGATTTCAATCGGAGATTTAGAGAGGAAGAGAAGAGGATTGACATTGTACCTGACCCGGAAAGAGAAAAGCGGTGGTGGGTTTGTAATCGGCGAACAAAGAGTCGTTGATTGTAGTCTGAGATCCAGCGGAGACACTCATGGAGACTTTAGATCGGGTGAGATTCTTAACGGCGAATCCGCCGCGGAGAGAGGCATTTCTTGAGCAGTAAAGCTTGTTGAGAGATACGGAAGGGAGAAGCAAGGAAGAAGAAGAAGAAGACGCGGCGGTGGCCATGGCGCAGGATAGAGAGAATGAGTCGGAGGAGGAGGTGCGTAAGATAGTACGGCGAAGCAGTGAGTCGATTCAGAGAAAGTCTGTTGTTTGGTTTTAAAAAGAGCTGAGTTAACGAAGATGGTATAAGTAAACATTTGATTACTCGGTTCGGTTTCGATTAACCGAATGTTACAACATCATTTATATTTTTTCGGCTAAATTGGTTACATGTTGATTGCAATTTGCAGCATGTGCCATTAAACAATTTCATTTTCGATAGTCAAATTCTTCCCACATCTCTTACTATATTTTGGTTCAGTTTGGTTTGAGTTTAAATTTGGTTTAGTTTGGTTATTTAGTTCGGTTTGATCTAAAATGATCAATTTCTAGAACTTGTTAGACGTTTAACTAGAAAAAACGGATATTAATACTAGTTTTTGGATTTTTTTGATATTTTAATTTAACTTAATATTTTGTAAATATATAATAAACTATAATTTTTATTTTTAGATTTTTTTACGGATCAATTTTAGTTAAACATCTAATCTGATAAGTTAAATAATGTAATGTTTGAAAAAATCGGATTGAAGAGAAAACTAATCAGACGACGACCGTTTAGCGGATACTCAGGAAATAATCGGTTTAGACCGGATTTTTAGAACAAAGCAAAAAAACACAGCTTTTATTGATGAATTTTTCTTAACCGGAAAAATCAAACCACTCAATTACGAGGAAAATAACAAGAGAATACATAGAAAACCAATATGATGAACCACTTTCAATAGAGCAGTTTGTTCATCTTTAAATCCAACGGTCGAAAAATTAGCATCTTGGAAGATCCAACGGTGGAGCTTGAACCGATTGTAACTGTCCACGTCCGTTCTCGACCAAGAAAACCATCGCAAGACCCCATCCCAAATGCGAATCAATGTGACAATGCATAAACCATGCTCCTACATAAATATTAACACCAAACTTATGTTAATAATTTCATTTTTAAACTCCGGTTAAGATGCCGAGGCTCATTTGGTCTAGTGGCAAAGATCCTGGTGTTAAGTATTCAGTCATCTGGAGTTCGACTCCACTAAATCGCGATGTCCCGCGTCGTAGGGTATGGCTATGGATCGGACCTTGTCGATCCACCCGTATAAAAAAGAAACTCCGAATTAAGATTAAGATTAAGTTAATCTAATCACCTGGATTATCAGCTACAAACCGGATTGCAACCCAACCACCCGGTGGTGTTCCAATAGTGTTCCTCTCCGGCGGGTCGAACAGGTTAAACCTAGCCGGGTCTCTTTTCGGGTCAAAATTCCCGAAGCCTGACCCGACTATGTAGAATTGGTACCCGTGTAGATGCATTGGGTGATTCTCTGGTGTTACAATGCTTGTGTCTTGTAACACTATTTGAACGTTAGCTTTGTACTTGAGCTTGTAAGCTTTGGTTCCTTTCACGGGTTGCCATAGCCCGCGGCTAACGTTACCGGTGTAATCGAATTGCACCGGTGGAACGGGCGGGAAATCCGTCGTGAAGATACCGGGCATGCCTTGGTAATAAGCTTGCATGATGGAGTTCGTTCGTGGCAACACGAAGGAAACGTTGTTCATGCTTGCCGCAAACCGGGTTCCATTAGGACCCTGGCAACGCGGGCTGTTCGGGTTGGTGCAGTTGATTAGTCCCAACCCGACGGTGAAAAAGAGATTTTCGTCGACTTGTAGCGGTACTGGAGCTCGTTTCCAGTACCGTAAACGGTTGGTAAAAGCGGTTGCGGTTGCCGTGTCGTTGAACCCGGGAAGTACCGGTAAAATCGGAGCGATCTGACCGCGGCCGCGGCCACGACTTCTTGGAGCGTTGACGTATTCCAAGATAGCAGTTGTGGTCGTGTTGTCGAAAGGGGCGTTTGCCGTGTTGTAGGCACGAGCGGCCATGTAGTAGCGGCCAGGCCGCTGGTTTGCCGTGAGGAGGACGTTAGTGGTTTGGCCGGGAGCGATCATGATGACACTTGTGGTGAACGGTTTCGTGTAAGCCGAATCGGTTTCCACCACTGTGAGCTGGTGGTTGGCAACCGAAAAGAAGAGCTCTTGGTTCATTGCAGCATTGATCACTCGGAGCTGGACCGTCTCTCCAGGGAAAATCGGAAAACGAACAGTCTCTGACCGCGAACAACGGTAGAGATCGCCCGGTTGACCATTGATTGTGTAAGCGTCCGAGACATTAGCTGCTGCTCCTGTGAACTGAGCTAACCTCAAAACGTCCATTGGGTTTCTATCCCACCATTCCCCTGGTTTGCATCACAAACGTTATTTACTATTCGTTGTTAATGTAAATTGATATGATTAGAACTTATAAATTCTTACCAAGAAGAATTGGGATGTCTCGTTTGGGCATAGAGAAGGGATAAGGAGAGCCGAGGCGAGGATAAATAACGAGGGCACCATAGACGGTGGCTCTGAGCCACCGGCTATGAGCGTGCCACCAAAGTGTACCTTCTTGGTCTTCAATTGTGAATCTGTAAGTGTAGCTTTGTCCAGGACGGATCGGACATTGTGTTATGTACTCTGGACCATCAGCCCACGGATTCCGCAGCTGTCTTAGCCCATGCCTGTCCCCAAAACAGAGTATAAAAACAGAGCAGATGAAAACATATGATATATGTTTGTTAATGTTGATGTTAGAATCTATTTTGTTACCAGTGGATACTAATGTTGTAACGAGCTTTGTTGATGACAGTGATCGCTACCGAGTCACCGTTCCTGACCTCGAGCGTTGGACCAGGGAACTGACCGTTCACGGTTATGGTTTGGTGTGTTCTGCACAGCCTCTTCACTGGTCTCGGCTCGATCTATAAGTCATTGCCATAGTGGAAACAAAGTTAAAAAGAAGCATGTTCAATCAACACAAGAACCATACAAAAACAATATATATTAATACAAGTGGACTATATTATTAATTTAAAGAGTTATTAATTTACAAAGAGATATTTTCGTCGGAAGTTAGGACCGGAGAACACTATTGATTTATCGAGTATTATATTTATAGAGGTTCTACTGTATAATGTAAACGAGATTAGCTAGCTTACCACGAATTCACGGACGTGAAGTTCAGCTGAAGCAAGAACGGTGAAGTAAGCAAGAAGCGCGATGAAGGATACTAAAGAAAATCGTTGTAGAGACTCCATTACTGCTTTAGTGTGAAGCTCTTGTATTAAAGATTTGTGGTGTGAGTTTTGGAGGAAGAAGTAGGAGTGGTATTTATACACACTTAGTGGGAAACAAAGACAACATATATTATTGTGAATTCGTTAGCATTTTGACAAATTTTTATTATATTTTACTAAACGTGGAACTAATATTAGGTTTAGAGTCATAGGAGGGAGAAAAAAGAGAAGAGAAACAAAAGTTCACAATAGGGTTTAGTTGATTTGAGTAGTTGCACCCACTTGACTAATTTGGTACTAGGATCCTCTAATAATTTGATTATAAATCATGAAAATTTCAAAAAATATCAAAGATTCTATTAATGTTTGTTGTTTTGATTATCTTTGTGGCTATGGATTACGTTGAGAAATTGCCATGCAGCACCATGCATATCTAGATGTAAACATAAACACAACTTTATTATGTTATTTTTTTTAATATAGTAAGTTTATGTTTGTTATTGACTTTAGTAGTGACTCATCTGTTTAGCTTTTAGAAAATTAATTTTCACCTAATGACACTTTAAATTTTCGAATTAAGAAAGAAGTGGTTCAATGTGAGTTGAAATTGGTGGTATGGATTTGGTATAAAAATCAATAACTAATTATATTAACTAACCTTTCTCGCTTTTATTTTATTTTTTAATATAATGTTAGCTGACCATATATTTTTTTAACTACTCACATACACCTATCGTTAATTAACTTTTTGACAAAGGAAAAAAAGTTAATTATTTTAGTTTGATTTCGGTTCACATGATTTTGTTTGCTTTTAGTTTTTTTTCTATGCAGTGGAAATACTAAATTGAAAATGTATTGAGAGGAAATATGTTTATGTTTCTTTAAAATACAAATTTAACAGATACATCATTATGAAATTTTTTAGTTCACTTAATCCACACCCAAATAAAGTACTAAATTTAGGTTACCAGTAAATTGACAGATTTGGTAATAATTCGACCATATGTGATAACCTTGTGGCATTTATCTTATTTTTACGAATTTTTCTTGTTTATATATCTATGATTTTTTTCTAATAACTTAATAATTCCTTCTTGGATTAATACTTTGATTAGGTTTAGGTATGAAAGATTGAGAGGTTTCTGTCAAGTGTGTGGTTTGTTAACTCATGATACAGGAGATTGTAATGTGGCTGTGGCTAATCATGAGGAAGGTAATGATAATGGAGACAACAATCATGAAGACCCAAATCTGATGGATCACGCAAACCAACCTGTTCATCCGCATCCAGAGGTCAATGGGAATCAAGTGCAAGATATGGGACAGATGGAGCCTCTCATGAATCAGGGTAATGTTCAAAACCAGAATCTTACGGGTTTTGCTCAAGGCCTAGCTCCTGTGCAGCCATTGGGAATGGAGGTGGAGGAACCAAGAATTACTAAAAAGAGGCATTTTGTGGAACAAGTGGTTGAAGAACATTGGGAGGAAAGCAGATCAATCCAGCAATATGGGAGTTTCTTACCAGATAATTTTATGAATCCAGAGTCATCAAAGGCGTCAAAGGTAGTTAAAACAAGTATGCTGCATCTTCTAAATTCACTGTCTGCAGGCTCAAAAAAACAGAGAACAAGCTATGAGAT
>OVAN01000210.1:0-74539 GCA_900406275.1 Anastatica hierochuntica | reverse complement strand
TATATATATACGTTATACCCTCCGAGTCGAGGTCCGGACAATATAGTCTAATATCTTTCACGGCAACATGCATCTCATCATCAACATCAATATCATACTATCAATCATCATACAACACGAATCATATAATTCTCATGCCATCATATCATTATCATTAATCTTTTTTCAATGTACACACCATTTACTTATCAATTCCATGATTCTACGATTCCATACAATACCAATGTTTTGCAAGTGCTAGTTGCACATAACTATCAATTCTATAATCGAGACTCACGTGGAACTTTGGATGGTTTGACTTTATAACGGCTTGCCCTTACTTGGATCTATTCACTTCTACCTCACGATCACGATCGGTTTCCTTGAACCTCTAATGAAACAACTTAAAATTTAGATTTTTGACATTCAGATAATCGAAAATAATTAAGCTACTTAATCCCAACATAAAAATTTAATTCAAATATAAGAATTAAAAACTAAACTAGAAATTAAGACTAGGTTTTAAGGTTTACCTTTTTTTGCTAGGTTAGAAGGATGCAAGAGCTACTTAACATGTGGAAAGGAACAACAAAGGATGATGGGTGTATTTATAGGTGAGAGGGACGTGAAGGGTGGGAGGGAGTAGGGAGGTGGCCGAAGTTTTCACCAGTAGGAGAAGTTGTGGTGGGTAGATGAGTCACCACTTCGTGGCACTCCTTGGTCATGCCTGCAAGCTACCTGCTTGTTTACCTGTTTCGTCTAACGTTTATCTGGATGTGCCAGAATAATTCTCGTTCAGATCCAGTCAAACTAAAAATTATCCAAACAATCGGAAAAAATAATTTTTTCTACCAAAATACTCCTTCCAAAAATATTTATAAATTACTCTCTAAGTCATTTGTCCTTAATGACTTAAGAATAATTTTCTGATAAATTTTCCCACTCGTTTAGGAAATAATTTCCTTTCCATGTCACCAGTTCCTCTTAGTATCCAACTTCAAAATATTAACTCTTCTCAAGCAGCTCAATTACTACTAGTCTTCCATTTTACACTATCCAACCAACCACTCGGAAACTCGTGCGGACATTCCATAATTATGTAAGCCTCTTCAAACCATCGTGAGAAACTAATTCCTCGGTCAATTTCACTTGTGTTTAGACTATGGCTACTCGTCAAAGTTCCTTGGATTTGAATTCTTCATTTTTGACTCTTTTGCATCCATTCTCGATCTTCTTGATGATTAAGGCATTTCCCGATAACCCTCATCTCGACTATTCGATTTCTGCCCAATTTTCTCATGTCAAAACCGTTCAAAGGTTTTAGTCGTACTTACTCAACCGTCAATACCTAAACCGTTCACCCAAAAGTTTTCTTTTGGTTCATTTTCTCGACTATTGTCTTTCTTCGGCCATTCATCGGATCTCGCCCATTTCTTAATTCTTATTGAGGGTTGATAACATCATTATTTTACCATTTTTCCTTTAGATTTTAGTACGTTTAATTGTTTTTTTATGCAATTCTCAACAATTAAAAGTAATTTTCTTTTATTTGTGGTACTTCAAGTCATTTCAAGTCAACCAATGACATTTGGAGCTTTGTGAAACTAATTGGAGTAAAGTTAGTTTCTGGACAGTTTTTGAGCATCAGAATTATCATCCGAGATGATGGTTTTTTCCTAAATGGATTTTGCTGAAATTTGAACAAAAGCTAGAGAATTGAATTAGCTTTCAGATATAGGTGGTCTCGCATCATTTGGAGAATTAGACAAAGAGTTACACAAATTTTACGGAAGATTATTCCAGTTGTCTCGTATATGAAGGATGCGTAGAAAGGCCAAAACAAAAGGAAAACCATTAAGGTTTCAAACCGGACATTTTTCAGACTCAAGTGGATCCATTTCAAGCCTTTTTATGCCTAATAACTCAATTCAATACCTCTTTACACGAAGCCCAACATTTGAAGGCCTTAAAGCCCGGATTTACACATTTTGACCTAATAGAGAAATGTACTATAAATAGTTGCTTTTAGCTTTTGATTTGGAGAGAGTTTTTTAGATTTTAGATTGAATAAGTGTCTAAGGAAGCAGGGACAACACCCTTTGGGGTCGTGCTCCTCGTAGTATCCAAAAGGACTCATCTCATCTCAATATATCCATATTTCTACCATCATCTCTTATACATTAATTAGGAAGTTAGTTTGACATATGTCATCACAAAAATCACTTTCAACATTAAAATTATGACATGTCAATTTCGAGATTCTTGATTGGTTTTGTATTAATTCATTATTTAAATTATTATTAATGCCAATAAGAGATGTTAATAAGAAATAACATAGATTTTTTTTCTAAAATACACTAACTTATTTTTTTAAAATACCATAAAGACTCCAAATAAATTTTAAGTTAAATTTTGAGTTTTAGTTTATTATTTTGATAGTTTAAAATTAGACTCAAACTAAAATAGCTGAAGATAGTGTTCAAATATACTTCACTTATATATAAGTAATGTATTTCTAAAAATAAATATAAATATTATTCACAACAACTTTGATACAATATATGTTTATAATGATCTTCATGCTCAAATTCCAGTCCAAAATAAGAAACAATTTTCAAGAAAGTATTACTAAATTTGCAATTTTTCTTAAAATAATTATTATGAAAATAATTTGTTTAGCTTACCAACAATAATTTCACGAATAATGTTTAGCTTACTAAAATAATCATAATGTACATTTAAAAATGTTATGTACATTTACAATCACCTAGCTAACCAACAATAATTTCGCGAATAATGTTTAGTAATGTTTAGCTTACTAAAATAACCATAATGATCTTCATACTCAAATTCCAATCCAAAATAAAAAACAGTTTTCAAAAATAATCATTATGAAAATAATTTGTTTAGTTAAACTGATCATATATAATAGTTTAGATACTTTAACTCGCGTATTACGCGAGCATATCACCTAGTTCGGTTTTATATATCCTTCTCTCTTTGATTTGATATAAATGCTTGCTGCCATGATTGATTTTTTGTTTACATGTTTTTAATCTATTAGTTTACATGTTAGAAAATAGATTACAAGGAGTCAATGAGTCTACTTTGGATTGGATTACTAATTGATTAGGTTTTACCAATAATGTTATCATCTTTGCTTGTACGTTAATGATGTTCACATATGAAGTTGGTTTGTGAATATATCTATAGTGGTTTGCATTCCAAAAAGTTTGGCTTACCGCTGGATCTAGTATTTGATGAGCCTTTCTAAG
The DNA here is from genome assembly GCA_900406275.1 of Anastatica hierochuntica. NCBI lineage: Eukaryota > Viridiplantae > Streptophyta > Magnoliopsida > Brassicales > Brassicaceae > Anastatica > Anastatica hierochuntica. The sequence continues at coordinate 71,285 of OVAN01000210.1, read as the reverse complement.
TAGGCTTCAAAAGTAGACCGACTTAGAATCGTGAACAATCAGTCTTGATCAACTAATGCGTGTTAACTCATTACAAGGTCGTCCTTGGTGACTAGATATAGAATCATGAACCTCGAAAGTGGAGAGGATCTACCTTAGTGGTTGTGTTCTAGACCGAATCATTATTCTCTTAGTCCTTCTTAACTCCTACTTGTTTACTTTAATTTTCTGTTGTTTGATGCATATATTTTCATTGATCTATCCTCTGTACATTAGAATATAGAGTAGGTTCATTTGCATTCATAAAACCATAAAAACCAAATAAAAACAGTGACAACACCCTTGCATATCTTATTTTTAACTTAGTCTGAAATCATATAAGTTCTAAGTGCGACTGCTAGTCCCTGTGGATTCGATCCCTAAATATTACTGCGGATGTTGTACACTTGCAGCTAGGTTTTAGTTGGGTAAAACTTGACCCAACATTAAGTTTTTGGCACCATTTACGGGGGTTAGCTATGTTTACCTTAGAATTTTTTATCTAGAATTAAGTCTACGAAAATTTTTCCTTCTTTTTCTTTCTCTGCAAATTTCGATTTCTTTGTAAAAAATCGGTTTTTCTTGTAAAAATTTTGGTTTGCTTTTTCTTTTAACTTCTGTTAATTATTTTAGGACTCTAACACTTGGGATTTATATTAACTTACTAATAATTTCGTACTCCCATTTTCCTTGTAAATAATAACACTTGGAATTATCCTTTTCCTATTAGGAATATGATTTTTCCATTCTACTAACCTATTTAATTGTTTCTCTTGTGTTTTCTGAGAAAAATACAAGAAACCAGAGCCTAAAACTCAGAATCATAAACATCTATACAGCCATGGACGAAAATTTTGAAGGATCTAGCTACCCTAATCCTTATTCATTTGAATTCATGGAGGATACTAAGTATTATCCTCATGCCTATCAACCTACGAGAGACTATTCTGAGCCAAGAGGTCAACCTCAAGGAGAACGTGATTGGAGGCGAAGTACAAGCCATGAATCACTCAAAGAGGCTGGTATCTTGACTCCATACCGCTAGAAAACTCATACGAATGCCAGTAAAGAAGATCTACGCTTCAGAACCATGAAGGGAGATCCCTGAACCGAAATCTCCACAGTTTTCTTCCCCATGAGCAACTGCGAAATCTTCCACGACCTATCACTCCATGGCCAGAAGTATCCCGGTGCTACCCTCATCCTCAAATTTCCTACACACCCCTAAAGTCTCTGGAATTTAAGATCGAGCACTTGACATAGCAACTTCTCGAGATTCAAGGCGATATGGAGCAGAAAATCTATACTACAATAGATAACCAAAATTTCGCCCTTGAAGAGAGGATTGAGAAGCTTGAACTCACTGTTCAAGGCTTTAACATGAGCCTAAGCCACATAAAATTGGCTGTCCACGAGCTATTCCACACTTTCTCCCAATGAAATTTCAGAAAAACCTAAGGAGAAGCTGAAAATCGCCTTGAAAAAAGCAGGAACATAAAAGCTATGGACAAAAGACTTGAGTCTTTGGTTGAGGACGTGAAAGCTAAGAAAAGGAGTTGTTCTTCAGACTTTAAACTCTTAAATCTTAGGATCAAAAGGTTCAAGGAAGAACAGGATGAAAGGATCAAAGAGCTGGAAGACAGTTTGGAAAAATCGGTGTCTAGCGCCAATGGAACGAACATGAAGATGGAAGATGACCAGCAAGATGAAAAGGAAAGCATGGAAAGAATGGATCACGAAACCCCAGAGATTCGTGATATCAAGATCAATCTTGATCTCCTAAGCTCTCATCTCGAAGACATCGAGAAGAAACTAGTCGAGAATGAAGAAAACTCCACTAATTTTGTCACTAAATCTAATGACCTGAAGGGAGAGGTCCTAGCTTTTGATTTCCAGCCATTGGAAAATCAAAACTCGCCCTAAGGAGTGGAATTTTGCACGCCCTTTAAGAAGACAACAAAAATCCGAGCCACTCAACCGAAAACTAGGCCTCAGTTTGAGAACAAAAACGACAATGTCTACCTGGGATCAAGAGAAAATTGGAAAGAATTTCTCAAAATATCTCGTGAGCTACTGGCAGCTATTACATTTGAAAGAGCATGGATTACTCAAAGTAAGCTCAGAAAATGTTTTGAAAACAATCTTTAGGACTTGGAAAGAATAGAAGGATTGCTCAATCAAACCAGGGATCCTAACAGGCACTTTAGTACTCTCCAGATATTGGAGGACCCAAGAATCTTCCTAATCAAGTGTTCCATCAACAAACACGTTTTCGAAAATGCTTTATGCGACTCCGAAGCTGGAGTCAACCTCATGCCAGCACATATTGCTGCGCGGCTTCGTTTCACAAACTTCGCGCCTTCGGAGATGTGTATCATCTTTGCTGATGGATCAATAAGAAGACATGTAAGGTCATTACATGGTATCCTAATAATAATTAACAATGATCTTGTGCCTACTGACTTTCAGGTTGTTGAAGTAGCGGCGAAGCATTCGTCAAGCTTTATACTTGGAAGAAACTTTCTTGCAACTAAGGAGCTGTCACGGATTGGCTTAATGGAAGAATGCACTTCATTGATATTGATAAGGACTTTCAGTACAAGATATTACCTCATGGATATCCAACAATGGAAATTAGGTGTCCTCAACCGATTCGAACGGGTTGCATTGGAAGCAGAAATACAAGAACACGAGGAGATTTCATCTCAAGGATCTACAACAGGAGGATGGAGATTTAACTCTCCACTGAGGCTTCCTCACATTTAAAAATACCCAGGAGTCGAGCTAATTGGCTTTAAACAAGTGCTTTATGGGAGGTTACGCATACGTTTTATTCTTTAGTTTTATTTGATTTTGATTTTTAACTTTGATCTTAGGAATAAGTTGTTTAATTTGGTGTTATAAGTTTTAATAAATGTTTTTAAGTTTCAATACTTTGTTTTTTGTAGAAATCTACTTTGGAAAGGAAGAAAAATGGAGAAAACTAAATCCAGACATGTTCTGGACGTTTGAGCCGTAATATTGGATCTCGCCAAGAATAAAACACAGACCAGTCACGGGGAATCCCCCACCTGGTCCCAAGAAGCAGCCAACACCGGTCCAGAGGCACCCATGACCGGCCGTCGCCATAAAACATGCCCCCGACCGGTGTCACGGCCGTCGTGCCCCAAATAGTCGAGGCATTTTGCCTCCACGAGCGGTCGCGTGCCCTGAGCTATCCAACTCCAGTCCTCAGCACTGCCACCCGGTCACAGCCCTTCCCAAGCCTTAACCCATCCCGATCATCCATTTCCACATCCCGACCAACCTATTCCCCATCCGGACATGCCTTTAGCCGAAAAAAACAATGTCAAACGTCCAATTTTCACACTTTCTTGGCCAGATTATGCATAAGCTCAAATATTTCAAGGTAACCAAGTAAATTTAATATATATGTACCATTTTATGGTGATTTTCAGAATTGGAACATTAAGCACACAAGGATACACAATTGAAGCTACAAGGAGCCTAAACCGAGCAATTTTTTGCATCGTAGCCATTTTATTGCTGCCAAGCACGGACTCAACCAAGTTTTTTCCAACACCTCTCAGAGGATCTAAGAGAAATTTTAATTGTTTTAAAACCCCCCCTGATAGACCCTTAAACACAAAGACGAGCCTATGGAGCAAAAATTGCAAGAATTTGGACTTCAAAGGAACTCCGAGAAAGAAATTCAGTTTCAATTCATGCAAAGAAGTATTGTGTTCAGAATGAAGATTCTTTCAAAGCTGTAAGTGATCCATTCAAGTCAGATGCATTTGTCATCTACATTCGAAAGCTCAAAAAATGCGATCAAAACGACAAAGACCACATCCGGAGCACCTAAAGAGCAATCTAAGCCAAATCAACTTCCACACCATCTGAACATCATCAAATACCTTCATAAAAACTTGAGGAATAAGCTGGCAGAGATCTTCATCGACTTTTGGCTCAACGGGACACAAAACCGACGAATTTGGTTTCTCTGAAACTCTTATTCAGGAGTTGAACTAAGTCCTACTGCCGAAAACGCTTAAATAAAGTGGGAGTTTTATGAAGAACAACCCAAGAATATTTGGAAGCGCTCATAATTCACTTTGGAGCACTGGATTGACTAGAAACCGAAGAAAAACTCGGCCAAGACCAAATCAAGCTCCGTCAAGGGAACCAATCTATCAAATTTGACAATTTACTACTTAGTAGCATATGAATAAGGCATTTCTCAAAAAAAAAAATAAGCCTTGGAACGGTCTGAATCGCACCATCCCAGTTTCTCATCAAGATGAGCCAAACCGAGCATTCCGAAGATACCAAACTCGGCCATAACAAAATTGGTATGAGCTTCAGCCTTTGTAATTCATTTTAACTAACCAATTTTGCTATTTTGTAGTAAGTTTTCAGTTTGGTCGGAGCAGTCTTTCTGGATTGCAAAAATGGACCATTGCTCTTAATTTCGGTTTATCGAAACATCAAAAACGGTCGTCTAACTCTCCATATTTTCGACCAGCAGCCTAGTAACTCATATTCCCTCTCTTTTACATTAGTTTTCAGTATCTTCCTCACTTTATTTTACACCAGAACGGTGTAAGTTAAGTATGGGGGGATTCTTATTGTTACTAGTGCTTCTTATTCTTTGTTTGTGATTCTTTTCTTGGTTTTTGAATTGTTTTCAAAAAATTTCAAAACAAAAACATTTTTATTGAGTCAAAAAAGTCCGGAAATGAGTTTGTCTTTGAACTAACCAAGTGATCAAGGACTACTGTCCATAATGTCAGTGCTCGACTGCAGTTTAACCATTCAGGAAAGCTCAGGTGGATCAGCTGACCAAAGCACCATATCACTTGATATTCGGGTAATCCTAAGCCACTTAACACTTCATGAACTTAATTTTCTTTTTTGGGTTTGGTATGCATTGAATCAGACTTCTATTCAGATTCGAAATCATTAGTCTATGGTTCCTCTCTTCCCTTTTAATAAAAATTCTCAAAAAGATGCTTATATTTGATGGATTTCGAATGTAAGGCAATAAATAAGCCAATAAGTCCAAACATAAAGAGATCGATTATCAGGGACTAATAGAAAAATTAAAATGATACTCTAGAAAATTAGGGGGAAATCAGCCTCTAAAAGACATGTAAAAGTGAATAAGGAAGATGAAAGGAACCGATAGTGGACTGTAAAATGTTAGAATCTTGATTGAGTTAAGTCTATGTGTTCTTTGATTGATACTCCCTCGAAAAGACCGCATGTTGTAGATTTTAGGACTGGTGATGGAGATCCTGGGTCACTCTTGTTGATTGTGGCTGGATTGAGGACATTGCTAGACTTGTAGTTATTACTGAGGGTTTTATTTAATGTTGACTCTGTTCTTCGTTTTCTCAGCTCGAGGACGAGCTAGAATTTAAGTCCGAGGGAGTTGATAACACCATTATTTTACCACTTTTCCTTTAGATTTTAGTATGTTTTATTGGTGTTTTATGCAATTCTCAATTATAAGAAGTAGTTTTCTTCTATTTGTGGTATTTCAAGTCATTTCAGGTCAACCAATGACATTTGGAGCTTTGTGAGCTAATTAGAGGAAAGTCAGTTTCTTGACAGTTTCCGAGTATCAGAATTATCATCCAAGATGAAGGTCTTTCCCTCAATGTATTTTGATGAAATTTTTACTGGAGCTAGAGAATTTAATTAGCTTTCAGATAGAGGTGGTCTCGCATAAGTTGGAGAAGTAGAGAAAGAAATACACCAATTTTACTAAAGTATGGTGCAGTTGTCGACTCGCAGATGAAGAGGTGCGTAGAAAGGCCAAAATAAAATGAAGATAATTTTGGTTTCAAATCAGACATTCTCTAGACTCAAGAAGATTTATTACAAGCCTTTTCATGCCCAAAAACTAAATTCAAGATCTCTTTACACGAAACCCAATATTTGAAGGTCGTAAGGCCTGGTTTTACACATTTTGACCTAATGAGGAAATGTACTATAAATAGTTACTTTTAGGTTTTTTTTGAAGAGAGTTGTTTAGGTTTTAGATTGAATAAGTTCCTAAAGAGGCAGGGACGACACCCTTTGGGGTCGTTCCCCTTGTAACCTCCAAATGACTCATCTCATCTCGATACATCCATATTTCTACCATCATTCAGTTTTATCTATCCTTCTCCTTTTGATTTGATATGAATACTTGTTGTCGTGATTGATTTCGTGCTTACATGTTTTTAATCTATTAGTTTGCATATTAGAAATTATATTACAAGGAGTCAATGAGTTTACTTGAATAGGATTACTAATCGATTAGGTTTTACCAATAACGTTATCTTCTTTGCTTGAACGTTAATGATATTCACATAAGAAGCTGGTTTTTTAATAGATCTGTAGTGGTTTGCATTCCAAAAGCTTGACTTGTCGCTGGATCTAGTATTTGATGAGCCTTTCCAAGTAGGCTTTAAAAGTAGAGTGACTTAGAATCGTGAACAATAAGTCTTGATCAATTAATCCGTGTATACTCATTACAAGGTCGTCCTAAAGACGATCACCCTTGATGATTGGATATAGAATCTCGAACCTCGAAAGTGGAGAGGATCTGCCATAGTGGTTATGTTCTAAACCAAATCATTATGCCCCTAGTCGTTTTCAACTCCTACTTGTTTACTTTAACTTTCTGTTGTTTGATCCATATATTTTCATTAATCTATTCTATGTACATTAGAATATAGAATATGTTCATTTGCATTCATAAAATCATAAAAACCAAATAAAAACAGTGACAACACCCTTGCATATCTTTTTCTTAGCTTAGTCCGAAATCATATAAGCTCTAAGTGTGACTGTTAGTCCCTGGGGATTCGATCCTAAATATTACTGCGCATGTTGTACATTTGCAGCTAGATTTTAGTTGGGGTAAAACTTGACCCCACATCAACGGTCATTACAAATATGATCCCAAAAGATAAACTAAGAAACTAAACATAACATACTAACTATTCTGCACACCTACACAAACTACAAAGCTAAAACTAAACAACTAACTATAAACAACGGGTTGTGAGAGCAACTGCATCCCAAAACGTAGCATGAACAACTTGAAAAAAATAAGAAAGAAGCTAACCTAGCGTAGATCATCGAAGCTGGTTTACTCTAGCAATGGGAAGGAAAATCTTCTAATAGAGGATCCATAGAGAATACTTCAACCCAATGACCACCTCAAGCCGTAGTATTTTCTGCCACTAGCCTTCACCGAGAACCGGTGAGAAAGTCTTAAAAATTCCTCTGAGATTTGGAATTCGGTGGACACTGAGCCAAACCGAGAGCAAACCAAGTCATCGAGAGGCTTGAAACCCGAATAAAGAACATAAGAAGCAGAAGAATCGAGATCCGTAGAGAAACGGAGCAAGAAGAAGGCTCCCTTGAGCACACAAGTCTTCGACCATAGGTAATGGGAGAGCCACAACCGTGACAAGGAGAGCATCTAGCCTGAAGACTACACCACGAGCAGGACACGCCCTACCAGAGATTCATCGTCAGCCAAGCCTGCTGAGGAGAAGCAACTTCCAAACTAGCTGGGGATGTGATTTCTTGCTCCGAAGCCTAGGGAAGAAAGAGCACAACCGAGGCAGCCCCTAGCCAGAGACGAGACCCAACTGAGCCAAACCAAACAACTTCGTCGCGGCAGCCACCGGAAGAGATATGTTCTGTCCACACGTCACTGTCACACCAGAGAAGATAGATTAGACCCGGTAGTAAAACCGCCGATCTACTTCTCCAAGCCCTAAACGCCAACTCTGGATCTCACCACCATCTGAGACTCACCGCTCCTCCAAGATCATCGACCACCACCACATATCTGGCCGGAAAAGTTACTTTGTGCAACGAATCTCACAGATCTCGGCATATCAGCACAAAGAAGACGACAAAGGATCATAGCAATAGAAAAATAGAGAGGAGAGAATAAGAAGAGCCATCACCAACGGTGGCGGCTGCTACTACAATGATTTAGGATTTTCAAAAGACTTGAAAGGAGGAGAGAGAATGTGTTAACTTCAATTTGGATTCTTTTTCTATTTTGTATACTTGGATTATTATTAAGTGATCAATTTAGATTTTTTGATATTATAGTGATCAATTTAGCCCTTTTGATATTAGAGGAAATTTATAAAAGTACATTTAATTTGAAAACTAGACTAGTTTTAAATTTGTTTGAAAACTACACCTTTCCTTTTATGAAATTACATATTAAATTTATACATAATTTTCCATTAATTCAAATATAATAAAATTTTTTAAATTATTTAATATCATAAAATCCGGAAGAAATTTTGATATATTAATTTAAATATAATATAAAATGTTAATTCTTTAATATCATAAAATCCGAATGAAATCTTGGCATATCTAACCGAATAACGAATAGACAAATAAAAAATTATTAAATGATTTACAAAAAATGTAAAATAATTATTGGTTCTAAAAAAATCAATCTCCCAGATCTTCTTTCCTTGAAAGAGTCGAAAAAACGAAGCTTTATAAGCGGTGATGCCGCTAAAGCAAGCTGTGACGGTAAAGCAAGTTGTGACGACGGTTCACCGGTAACCCTGTTGTCCATTTTATCAAGTCGGTGGAAAAAGATAAATGCTCTTAAACAATTATTTGATAAACTAGAACAGGTTGGTGTCTGAAGAAACTTCTTTCTTTGTTGTTGATTTTTGATTAAAAGTTTGAGCTTTTAATGAATGATTGATAGTTTGACTATACATGAACAAGTTTCTACTTTGATTGATTTTTATAGTCTAATTTATTAAGAGTTGTTGTTCACGTTTTGGAGACTTGACCGACACTTTTCACTTATTTTATCACTTATCGACATATTCATTGAGTTTATCCAATTATTGTTTTTAATCTTCTTTTCTTTTGCTGACATCGATTTTACTCTTCATCTCCAAAGCTTTTCTATTATGCTTGAGATTCTTTTAATGTTCTTTGATTAAATCTCAGTTTATCATAATGACATGAAGTTTGTGTGTGTTAAGTTTTTCTATTTTTTCCAAGAAAATAATGTCACAGATATATGGTGTTTATGGAGAATGGAGAATGGATAAGGGCTCATGGATTTTTACAGCGAATCAACTGAAAGGGGCTAAATTATTTACCATTAAGGATGATATGAAGTTTGATGAATTGATTGATATGGTAATTGAATATTTTAGTATTGATAGTTTGGCTAAAAAGGTAGAATTGAGCTATGCATTGCCTGACGTGATGTTGAAAAATATGCCCAAAGATTCTCCTTCTATCTTTGTGAACAACGATAGGAAACTAAAGACTTTTTTGGTATATGAAAATCAACGCTCATTCTTCTTTACATATCATCGAAGAATGTAAATCATCAGTCACATGAAGAAGGATATATCTCTCGAAAAACACACACGACTGTTGAACAAGGTACTACCCGAAACTTATCTGAGGGAGTTGATAAGCTAGTTGGTAATGAAGAGCTAGAAGTTGTACGTTCAAAGGGAATTTACGTTGACCAATAGTTTAAGGATAAGTCATAGTTGTCTTGGAGTATAAGAATGCTTTCAATTGAACGTAAGTTCAGATATACGGTTTCAAAATCCGACACGAAGTTGTATGTTGTGAGATGTAAAGATGAAAGCTGCAATTGGATGGTTCTAGCTTCAAAGAAAAAAGCATGTAAGTTTTTCTGGATTACAAAGTACATTGAAAAATATACATGTTCTCCCAGGAATGAAAACTATGGTCCACAAGCTTCCTCCAAAGTGATAAGTACGCTTATTCTGGAAAACTTTGGCAATGACGGTTTAAGTATGAAGCCAAAGTTAATCTCAACATGTATGAAGAAATGCTATGGTCTTGATATGAAATAATGGAAGATATGGAAAGCTAGAGAGGATGCTCGTGAAGTAGTTAGGTGTTCTCCGGAAAGTAGCTATGCCCGACTCCCAATATACCTTTACAAGATTAAGAAGGCTAATCCGGACACAATAACACGTCTTGAGGTTGATGATCTAGAAAGGTTTAACTCATTAGTTGCAACAACTCAAGACGGAGATTCTCATATTTATCCTCTCGCATTTGGAATTGTTAATTCTAAAATTGGTGCATCATGGGAGTGGGTTTTTGCTAATTTGAAAGCAGGTGTACCAGATGATCCTAAATTAGTAATGATCTCAGATAAACATCCATCCATTGCCAAAGCCATTCCAAAGGTGTACCCAACAGCCCAAAGAGGAATATGTACTTATCACTTACAGAAGAATATCCTTAAGAGGGTTAGAGGAAAAAAGATTGTTTAATTGGTCTACACAACATCAAAAGTTTATACAATGATAAAATTTGATATTATTTTTGCTAAGATACGTCGTCAAAACCAGCAAGTGGACACTTATTTAGAGGAGGCAAATCTCTCTATGTGGTCACGTGAATGCTTTCCGGGAGAAAATATGGTATTACAACTAATAATGTAGCAGAATCAATCATTAAATGGTTTATTAAAGGAATCGCGTGAGCTTCCCATTGTGTCGATGATTGAGGTAATTAGAAGCACACTTACTAGGTGGTTGTAGGAACGTCGAGAAAGTGATACAAGGTTCAAGTCATCCGTCACGCTAAAAGTGGTTAAACATATAAAGAAACGAGCTGCTTTTTCTGATACATTTGATGTGAAACCTATAAATCTTCATCAGTTTCAGGTAATTGACGGGCAGAGGAATTATGTTGTTGATATACAACGGATGACATGTAAAATGTCGTGTATTTGATGTTGAGAAAATACTGTGTAGCCATGATGTTAAGACTGCCTTGAGTCGAGGAATTGACCCTGTTTTATTGGCTCATCGTTACTTCACGTAATTGAATATGTACTCTGCATATTCAGAGAGTATACAACCCATAGAGGAGCTTTCGGAGACGAGCCAAGTACCAGCTGATATTGCTAATAAGATATGTCTTCCTCCAAAAGTTAGTAGAAGCCCAAGAAGACCTAGAAAAAGGAGATATCAAGGTATTGATGAAGTGATGAGGAAAAAACCACGCAGACTACAAAATTGTTCACGATGCCACCAAGGGGGACATAATCGTGCAACTTGTGACTTTGGACTTGGATAATTTTTGAGTTTTTAATTTTTTTTCACAGTATTACTTAGCATCGTATTTTTCTTTCTTTTCACAATAAAATTGGTCTTAGGTTCTATCCCTCTCCTTTGCAAGTTTGATAATATTCACATATGTCATATCTTTTTGAAACTTTCTCTTGTCTTTGTTTTTCCATATTTATCCATATAATGCTCTTGTAACTAGATGTAAAATTGGATTTAGCTTTCACGTACAAAATGTTTTGTGCTAACTTTAGCAGATTGAATCATTGTAACATGACTTAGCAGCTTCGGTGCATGATACATGGTCCTCACACTTGAAACTTCGATTGGCTCATGTGTTTTGATGATTCGATCACTGGCAGGGCTTTTCTCTCTTTCTCTATCTCTTTGACACTATAATTATTATCCAAATGATTTGTGTTCATCTGTTGAAATCTTGTGTTTGCTGAAAATGTAGGAGATCTTTAACCAAAAATTTTATTGAAAAGTAAAGATAAAGGTTGTCGAAACTTTCAAAAGTTACTCTATTTGTTAGTAGTGTTGAATTGGGTAGCCATGGACAAAAGATGTTGGAACTTAACTTGATAGAGAAACATTTCTTTGTACTTTTCGATGGTACTCATCAATCTTGAATCATGATAGTGTTTGGTTTGTCATTACCAGAGCTCGTAAAGTTATCTAATTATGTTCTAACTTGAACCATGTTTTATTTTCCTGTAATGAGACTCCTCTCTCTAAAAAGAAAATAATATTTGCTTTTAAATGCATGGACGTTGGGTATCTTGCTTAAACATGGGAAGTTGATTAGTGCCTTTGTATCTTGACAATTTGAAGACGTGTCCATGATTAATAAGCCTTCTAGAATCCTTCTTTAGCCTAAAAAAATCAAAATATAGTTGGTAATGCATTAAGCCATTGTTCGAACCTGAATTTAGTAAGTTGTGATACTTGAAGGAACAAGATTGAATCTCCATGATCCAATGGCTGGGAATACAGCTGGAAGTTCCTTTAGGAGTCTCATGTTTCATTAGAGACTCTCCCGGTCACCAAACATATGACTCCAATCTAGAAAATCCATAAGGTTCCAAATAAGATAAGGGTAGAGTTATATGACTTGGAAATTGAATATCTCTTTAATCTGAGATGCTATTGAGCTAAAACCAAGTCTCCGAGAGGATATGATGAGTAAATGTTGCACAAAAAGTCGTTTCTTAGCTTAGTTCCTTCTGGTTTGGTCGCAGTCCATGAAGGAATGCGCATAGCTCCAATTCGGGTACATTCTGGTTCACCTGATTTGAAAAACCCATAACTTCTTCATGCGAACTCATATTGAATTGATTTCAACTTTTCTGTGGTGCTCTAGTGGCTTTAGAATCCATGAAATTTTGACTTGCTGCTAAAAACCTTCTGGTTAGTGAGATATGCTACTCTGAATGCACCTATGTCACAGATAGCTCTTAGACAAATTGCAAGTAATTGTGTTGTTCTTTAGAATTGTATTTAAAAAGAATCCAAAAGTGAATTATTATTAAAATCAAAACCCAAATCTCAAATCCAAACACCAATAATCTGAAATCGAGTAAATGAAACACCTACAAGAAAAAAAGTCAAATCTAAAGAAAAGCAAAATCCTAATTGAGAAAAAAAAACAGAAACAGAAAACTAAAACAAAAGACGTATCAAAGGCACTTTTTTAGTGGTTTCTTCCATGAAGATGTTTGTTGCCAAAGATTTTCGGATATTTTTGATGTTTGCATCACAAAGCTCAATCTTCATGTTTACACCAAGTGCAAGACATTCGATATATTTCATTGCATACACTCCGCAGTCACCTGATTGTATGTTCTTTGGTATATCTGTACGACTTGTAATCTTGTATTCAGTAACACTAATGTCATCTTGTTCTGGAGGAAAAGCCATTGATTTGATGAGATAGGGAAAAATGCATGCAAACGGCTTTACGAACTCTTGTATTTCTTTTTCACTGGTGTCCAAAACAGAGCTATCATACACATCAATTTGTTGATGCGGGATTGAAATAGCCAGAGCAATCCAATGAATATTATTTATGTTCACCATCACGTACACATCATCGACGTCAATTCAAAATCTCTTGTTGGTTCTTCCATGCTCCGGTAAAACACCATTGTAGTAATTGATTAAACTTGAATTCCAAACAAATGCTTCTGGATTTTCTAAAAATTGTCGATAGTTACTGGATATCATTACCGTGAAAGGCACATCCTCTATCGCTTCGAAATGGACATGGAAGATTTGTCAACTTTCTTCTCAGCAGGGACATGTCAGGATCAATATGCTACCATAAAAAAAATATATATTAACTTATGTAAAAGATATAAATATTCTCTTAATAAATAACAATTAATATTCACTTACTTCATCACTTAACCAAACCTTTGGTTTAATAAGTTCAGAAACAAATGTTTTGTTTGCACCACTTGTGCCCAAATCCAGAGTTATGTTTCCACAAACAGAAATGAATGTTAAAATATAACTATAAAAAAATCATATGATATGAAATTGTTAAATATATTGATATGTTTATCTTCATCCATGTGTCTAAGCAACCAACATCGATAACATGTGCTTTAGAGCTTTTTGTGAGTCTTGCATAAATCTTTTTGATTTTTCTTTGGCTGAATATCTCCGAAGAATCTTTGAATGCCTCATTGATGTAGCAGAAGCTACGATAAACAGTTCGACCAATGGATTCTAAGGAATCAATTGGGACATGTCAGCTCAACCAAGAGATTCAATGGAACCCTCGCTTGGGATCTGCTTCTTGTTTGATGAATTTAATCAAATCAATACGAGGAATAGAGAATGCTCTTCTCTGAAAAGCATAAACACTTTTATTAATAATCAACAACTGATTGAAACAATAAACCTAGGACTATCTATAGGAAAACACAAAAAAACAAACAAATAGTAAAAAGCCTAAAGATAATTCCAAAAATAGGATAAATATTAAAATTAATAATAAACTAGATAATCAGGATATTTGGTAATTATCCAAATATCTCTCTGCATCACTCATCTTCTGAATCTACTGCATCACTCATCTTCTGAATCTACTGAATCTTTGAGTTTTGCAATTTCACTAAAAACTTTTTCCAAGTTTATGGCTATTCCTTTGTCACACCTCCGTACAAAAATTAATTTTATTCTTTTTTGGAGTAGATGTTTCAAATCCTTTGTTATTAGCTTTCCGTTTTCCATCAACTTTGTTTTCCATCTTATCAACTAAATAACTTGCACAGACAGTTGAAAGAAAAGTTAGTAATTTAAGAATTGTTGCATTGATTCAGATAAAGAAAACAATTGAACGTATACTTGCATGCTCACAAAACAAAGATTTGTTTCGAATAGTCACGAAACAATTAAACGTATAATTGAAATAAAAACACTCAAAATACTTGGTAGAATCTAAAAAAACACTCAAAACGTATTATTTAAACACTCAAAACACTCGATATAATTTTACCGAAGCATTCAAAACACTTTAAAAACTCAAAAAGTTAGTAATTTATGAAGTCACAAAAAAAAAACAATTGAGCGTATCCAACTTGAAACTTTACATGTACTTGAACAAAAAGCACTAGAACACTTATATCAAACTTTACCCTTACTTGGAAAGAAAGACACTTCTCTTCGCAACTTGAAACATCAAGAAGTCGCAATTTGAGGAGTAACACTTTGATGATTTAAAAGAAGCATTTGATATAATTTACATGATTATCAACAAGTTTAAATATATCAAAATATCACAAATGCATCTATTGCATATTTATCCAATATCTCTTAATTATTTAAATAAAATAATTTTTAATAACAAAATTTTAAATCATAATTTAATGAAGGATATGATAGTCTTTTCATATTCAAAAAGAGTTAGTTTTCAAAAAAAAATGGGGTAGTTTTCAAATATTTTCATGATAATAGGACATTTTTCAAAATCTCCCTTGATATTATTTGCATTTTTCAGAATAAGGATTTTCCCATTGCTTCTTTTTTTTTTGTCTGCAATTCATTATATTAAAAGGCTCAATGGCAATATGAGATTACAGATTTTGATTGTGGGTCATAAGCTCAAACGAAGATTAAATAAAAAACAAAACAAATAAAACTGTATTAAGTCTTCGTTGAGAAGAAATCTCTTTCCACCACCCACATGTTTATCACCGCCTGAATAGATCGAAAAGCACAGCTTCCATGGCAGCCTTGTTCTTCCAAGAAACCTGCATCTCCGATATTGCTGCGATTTCGCTACCCCACCCACAAGCGAAGCAACTTGAGTTTGGACCTTCATACTTCATTTAAACCCTCTCGCTTCTGCAATTATTTAGCATCACATATCAATAGCTTTCTCTCTCAGATCAACAATCAAACCCCCACTCGTGAGAAGGTCTTGCCTCAAGCGGCCATAATAAGACCTATTGCATCCGTCATGTTCTATATTGAACTGACATAAGCAAGATGTTACCCTACTCAAACTAAGCAAGCAGTGATTGAAAACCAAGGAAGAAAGAAACTGATGAAAACATAAGTACAAAGAGAAAAGAGGGAAAAGAAACGGAACCACAAACCCTTAGATCGGTAACTACATAATCTAAAATCGATCTCTCCATAGATCTAAAGAAATCAAAACCACAACAAGAGAAAATCGATTTTAGTACAAAAAAACATAACAAAACGGACCGGACTAGGCCGGAATACGAGACCGGACAAGCCGGAGCTGAAACGGCAGTACGCCGAAACTATTCACACCAAAAAAACCGGACCGACAAACTGTCGGCCGGAGATGAAGACTTAGATTTTGAATTTCAGAAGAAGTTTCAGGAGAGAGTAGAGAGAGAGAGTTTTCCATTGCTTCTTAAATACATGCTTATATAATAAGTAGAATCTAATTTTCCTTATCGAACCCACAAAATCTCTTTGCAATCCGTTTCTGAAAGTTAGAGTTCTACGGTGAAATGATTTTCATAGGTGGATACAATTAAATGCGGCCAGATTTTTATTTTTTATTTTCAATAACTCAGACTTTAACTGAGTCAAATTAATTCCTAGAAAAGATGTAATCTACAAATAGACTTTTTCTCTGAATATTCAAATGGACACAAAACAAAAATTTATATTTGTATGGTTGTTCAGAAACAATATGATATAATTTCGCGGAACAGATGAATCGAATTTATAATGTGTTAGAGTTATGAGTCCATCATTTTTACCACTTGACAACAAAATCTTAGATATATTTTATTTTATTTTATTTGTTTAGGCTTACAGTATACATACACAGCAGTTTAACCAAAAAACATTATTGGGCAGTTTCAAGGAGGGAGAAGAGAAAAAATCTTAAAAGTCTTACGTATTTACTCTTGCATTTATTATATTTAGACAATTCAAATAACAACATTAACCAAAAGAAAAAAAAAATATATATATATATATATATATATAATATATTGTGATGTAAATTTGAGTATTTTCTTGAAATGTAACAATTAACAAGCCATATCGTATTCGACGCCGAAAAAGAAGTCATACGAATGACATGATAAAAATAGCTTAAAACTTCTTTTACCCAAAAAAAAAAAAAAACTTAAAACTTCGAGCATAAACAATGCTAAGAGTAGGCCTAGCTAAGAGCATGTCCATTGGGAGTTCATCGGAGAAACTCACACAATTCCTAAAAAAATAAATTATTATAATAATCAGAATCTGATGAAACTGTCTTCTATGAGCTCATCCGAGAGAGACGGTATCACAACTTTTTCGCGGGTTCCACGACACGTGGCGGTCCGCGATTGGTTCCTTTATTATAATTTTTTTTAACTAAAACGGAAAAAAATAAAAATAAAATAATCAAAAGTTGGCATGGGGAATCGAGCCCTCTCCGGTTTGCAAATGGAGATGCTTTAAGAACTTTTAGGGATTCTTAGCTATTTTTAAATTAATAACAAAATAGGTTTTTAGCTTTTTTATATTATTATTGCAAAAGTTCGAATGGGGTTCTTAAAATTTCAAAATAGGCATGGGCATTTGGATCCTCGGATCGGTTCCGGTTCGGATTATTCAGATCTCGGATATTCGACTTCTTCTATTTAGGATCTGTTTCAGATCCAATGAATTTTTGGATCGGTTCGGATCGGATCCTCTCAGATCCGGATCGGTTCTTAATATTTTAAACAGATCTGAAACGGATCTGAAACCCGAAATATTTTTGGTTACTCGCTCGATTTCGGTTCAGTTCTTTCGGTTTCGGTTCGGTTCATTCGGATATTAATGTTCGAATATTTTTGGGTATTTTCCGGTATTTTTGGGTATATTTTCAGGTATTTCGGATATTTTCAGGTATTTTTAGATTTTTTCGGTTATTTCGGTTACTCTTTCGGTTCCGGTTCGGTTCCGGTTCGGTTCTCAAAGGTGTGTGTGGAACAATTATTATTAATCCTCGGATCGGGATATTTTAAACGGATCCGATAATTTTTGGATCGGTTCGGATCGGATATTTTAAACGGATCCAAAACGGATCCGAAACCCGAAAAAATCATAAACGGAAATGAAACGGATCCAAAAACCGAAAAACAAAAAAAGATCGAAAAAACGAACCGAAACCGATCCGAAAATAAAGTTGTTCTGACAAAAAAAAAACAAAGAAAGAAAAAAAAGAGGTAAGAGACAGCTTAAAAACCGTCTCTTGCCTAAGAGATTTAAGCTACGGTTCTTACAATTTTTATTTAATTAAAAAATGTTAAGAGACTGCCTACTCTTTAAGCCTAAAGATCATAAACCGTATTTTAAGAAAATTTGTTGGTTACAAGTTGTAACTTACAACGTCTCACTTTTCATATTGAAACAATTCAATAACTAAAAATTAGATGATAGAAACTATTTTCAAAGAAATTGAGCATTTTCTTTTTAATTACGCCAATGTGAGATTAACTTATTTTCTCCACAAAATATGACAAATGGTAAAATTTTAGACAATTATAAAAAAAGTTCAGATCTTCAATGTTTTCCTCTAAAGTAACAACCATTTGTATTCATGAGTATGTGTGTGAAGTTGGAGACTGAACCATTCCTCTACTGAAATTTTCTTCTTCTTCTTCTTTTCTTCATGCAAAATCACAGATACAAACAAAAATTGGAAAAAAAAATAGAGAAATATAAAAAAGATCATAAAACACAAAGAAACAAGAATGACTGACGGTGGTCGAGTCAACAATGATCAACAACAAAACTTGGTCAAACCACCGGTCAAGCGATCTCTCGGTCACCTCATCGCCACTTACGGTTGTCTTTTCGTCGGCTCGATAGCCTCGAGCCTCCTGGCGAAATACTACTTCGTCCACGGTGGCTCGAGTCGGTGGGTCTCCACGTGGGTCCAATCCTCCGGATTCCCTCTCCTCCTCCTCCTTATCTACTTCCCTCACTTCGTCTTCAAAACAACCTCACGCCGTCCTTTCACGCGCTTCACGCGCCGCCATTTCATCTTCTCCGTCTTAATAGGGTTCCTCCTCGGTCTCAACAACTTTCTCTTCTCATGGGGAACCTCGTACCTTCCGGTGTCCACGTCATCGCTTCTCCTTTCGACGCAGCTCATTTTCACACTTCTCTTGTCTGTGATCATCGTGAAACAGGAGATCACTTTCTCCAATCTCAACTGTGTTGTCCTCTTAACTCTAAGCTCTGTTTTATTGGCTCTAAGTGCCAGTCAAGATAAACCGGCCGGTTTAACTAAAACCAAGTATTTCATCGGTTTTGTATCCACAATCGGAGCCGGTTTACTCTTCGCACTTTACCTCCCTGTGACGGAGAGGCTTTACCGGAGCGTGTATTGCTACGCGATGGTTATGGAGATGCAACTGATCATGGAGTTTGCAGCTACGGTTTTCGCAACGTTCGGTATGGCTTTCGATGGCGGGTTTAACGAAATGGTTAAGGAAGCAAACCAAGTTTTCTCCAAAGGACCATCGGTTTACTGGACAGTTGCTATACTAGGGAATGTGGTGACGTGGCAGCTCAGTTTTGCCGCCACGTCAGGTTTGGTTTATTTGACGTCTGGGATCACCGGAGGCATCTGCATGACGGCGTTGATGGCCATGAATGTGATCGGAGGCGCGGTGGTTTACGGTGACGAGTTTGGCGGAGTGAAGATTGTATCGACGGTGCTTTGTATTTGGGGATTCTCGTCGTACGTTTACGGGATGTACGTGAAGATAAAGAAAGAACAAGACAAGGGAGAATATTCCAGCGTAAAAACGACGGAGGACGGAGGTGAAATGGAAATGAGTAACGTTAAAGGTGACGTGGCCACGGCGGATGATAGGGTTTGATGATGTAAATCTGAGTGATTGAGATGTCCGCTATGATTGTTATCTTTGTCAAGAAAACAAAGTATGAGAAAGGTTTTCTTGTAATTATCAAATGAACGTTAAAGCCAATATGTACAATCCAAAGTTTATTTAACACCTATTTGTATATTTCACCTCATTTTATTTATTTTCCAACTATTAATTTAACGGTCATTTTTTTTACTATGTTTTTGTTTAATAAAACTCACCACCTTAAAAATCTCTTTTGGTGGGTTTAGGAACCTTTTTTTCATTGAGAGGCTTTCACCTCTTGAGTAAAAGCTTTTGTTGCATTACTCTCTTGTTTTTCCACCACGTTTTCTTCTGTTTTGTCCGTGTTGAATCTTTTATCAATGGCGGTTTCTCTGTTATCAAAGTAGTAACTGCCAAGTTAGTGGTAATCGTGTGACTCAAGGAGTGGTTTTCCCATCTATCTCCTTCACTGCTTATTAACCTTGTTGGGACTCTTCTTCTTTAGTAATTTCCTTACTGCTACGACTTGAATCCAATGGAGGATGAAATGGAGAAGGCTTAAGAGTCTCTGTCCCTGTGTGAAGACGACATTTCTTTTACCATGTCTGATCTCCCAGAGATGTACTTCTGCGAAAGGAATGCAGTGAGTATTATAGGGCGTACTTTGAATCCGAGGTTTCAACCCATGGAGGATTTGATCCTCGATATGCCTCGGAAGTTTAGAGTGTATGACCGAGTTAGAGGGGTGGCTTTGAGCAAAGATAGATTCCAATTCATCTTCAACTACAAGGAAGAAATGGAGGAGGTCCTTAAGAAAGGTGCTTGGACCGTCAATGATTGGTCTATTGTAGTGGACCGTTGGTTTGAAGTTCCTCCGGCTGATTACTTGAACCTCTTACCAGTGTGGGTTCAAATTCGTAATATCCCTGTAAATCATTACACTAAAGAGGCCATTACACTTCTTGGAGAACTTATTGGACGAGTTGATGAGGTCGCTTTTGATCCCTCTCGTAGTCAAAGGAAAGATTATGTGAGGGCGAAGGTTTTCTTTGATGTGTCTAAACCTGTTCCTCGATACAGGATTGTCAACTTCAAGCATGAGGGCCCTGTTAAACTGCTTTTTGACTTTGAGCGAGTACAAAAGCGATGCTATCATTGTCAACGACTTACGCACTCCAGAGAACATTGCCCGATGCTCGATCAAGACCGGCCTTGTGCAACGGTTTTGCCGCGTATCCCGCAGAACACAACAGGCGAAGCTGCTCCTGTTTTGAGTGACAATGATCCCCTGCGTGGAGTGTTATCCGAATCGCAGGTTGGAGATGATCCTCTTACTGGGCGTCCTCGTATTGCATCGGAGGTGCTCCAGGAGATGCGCCAATACCTCCTGGTTGACGATTCGGCCGAACGTCAAGCCCGTATAATGCGTATCCAGAGCTCTATAGCTGAGGCTGAGAAAAATCCTATCTCTCAGAAGATTATGTTACGGTTAGAGAAAGCTCTCGTTGTCCACAATGATGTCGATAAAGACAAAGGGATTGTTTTTGACTTTGCGCTCAAGGAGAAGGAAGTTAACGATCAGGTGAAGGGTTCGAAAATGATGGGAGATGCCTTTAAAAATGGATTCACCTCTGATGTCTTTGTTGAGCCCACATCAAGAACTTCTACTCACTTGGTTATACCACCTGTCTCTCAATCTGAATGTGGTTCTATGGTTTTTAAGGTTGGCCTCGTGGAGGCTAGCTCTTTCGGGACCAATTCACGCCTGTCCAAGGGTAGGAGACGACCATCTAAAGTGAAGCGATAGGCATCGGCACGGAAAGCTACTGTTGCGACAGGCAACACCTCTTAAGCTCGTGAGGCAGAGGCTTCGTCATCCTTAAAGTCTGATGTGAAAATAAAGTACAAGAGAAAAGTTGTTTCTGAAATTGTGTCTTCAATGAAATCAGTGAAGCGCCAATCAATTGAGGTTGTTCCGAGTGGGGAACGACCGCCGCAAGGATGAAAGTCGTGAGATGGAACTGTCAGGGCCTCGGACAGGAACTGACAGTTCAACGTCTCATGGAGATTAAGCAAAAGTTTTCTCCTGAGATTCTGTTTTTAATGGAAACAAAAAACAAAAAAATGTTTTAGTTGATTTGCAAGTTTGGTTGGGATTTGATATAGTTCTCACCGTCGATCCGGCCGGTTTCAGTGGTGGTTTAGCTGTCTTTTGGAAGCACAGTGTTAGGCTGGACTTCAAATTTGTAAATAAGAATTTGCTTGATATTCATGTACAGTTCGATCGTTTTTCTTTCTTCTTAACGTGTACTTATGGTGCTCCGGAGACTGAGTTTCGTCACTATGTTTGGGAACAACTTATGAGAATTGGAATCACTCGGAAGGAGGAGTGGTGTCTCATTGGTGATTTTAATGAGATACTTCATAATGCTGAAAAGCTTGGCGGCCCTAAACGCAGTGAGTCCACCTTCCAAGGATTTGCCGAGATGCTTAATGTTTGTGAAATGGTTGAGCTGCCGAGTACTGGGAATGGGTTCACATGGGCTGGGAAACGCCACAATCACTGGATTCAATGCAAATTGGATCGGGCCTTTGGTAATAAGAACTGGTCTAGAGTTTTTTCCTACTCCAATCAACTCTTCTTGGACCCGACGGGTTCGGATCATAGGCCAGTGGTTTTACGACTGTTTGAGGAGATGCACATGCCTCGTGGGTGCTTTCAGTTTGACCATATATGGGTTGGAAAGGAAGGGGTGAAGGAGACTATTTCGAAAGCTTGGAATAATGACTCTGTTTCTCGAAACAGAGATGTTCTAAGCCGAATAGCCGCCTGTCGCAAAGGCTTGAGTGCTTCGAAAAAGAGCTCCAACACTAACTCTTTACATCGAATTAATCAACTGAAAGCTGAGCTGGAAGTTGAGATATCTTCTCGTTTTCCATGTTACAGTCATATGTCTTCTCTGAAAAAAGAATTGACATTGGCCTACCGAGAAGAGGAATCGTATTGGAAACAGCGGAGTAGACAACAGTGGCTAAAATTGGGTGATCGTAACACAAAGTTTTTCCAAGCTTCGGTTAAGGCTGATAAGGCTCGACGAAGGATCAATAAGCTTTCAGATGACGCAGGCGTTACACATGTTGAAGAAACAGCTAAGGGCAGAGTCGTTGTCTCTTATTTCCAATCTCTATTTCGTAGCACTCAACCAGAAAGTTTCTCTGACTTCTTCAATGGCTTTCAACGGAAAGTTTCACCAGCCATTAATGATCGCCTCTTGTCTCCAGTAACCAGTGAAGAGGTTACACAATTTGTATTCTCTATCAAGGCCTCAAGCGCTTCTGGTGTTGATGGTATGAATGGATGGTTTTTCCAAAAGTATTGGAACATAATTGGGCACACAGTTAAGGAGGTCATGGATTTCTTTAACTCTGGCTCCTTCCCTTCTGATTGGAGCCACACTTTGATCTGCCTTATTCCAAAGAAGGATATATCTATAGTCATGAAAGACTTACGCCCGATTAGCTTGTGTTCGGTCCTTTATAAAATCGTCTCGAAGCTGCTTGTCGCGAGGCTCAAACCACTACTAGTTTCCATCATCTCCCCCACTCAATCGGCTTTCGTTGAGAAGCGCTTAATCTCGGACAACATCACTATTGCGCATGAGATTGTGTACAGTTTAAGAGTCCACGAGCAGATTTCTAAGAACTTTATGGCGCTCAAGACAGATATGTCGAAGGCCTACGACCGTATTGAATGGTCATATCTTGAGGCGGTGCTCCTAGCTTTGGGTTTCTCTTCTCGTTGGATTGGATGGGTTATGTTTTGTGTGCAGTCCGTCAGCTATACAGTTCTTGTTAACGGCCAACATCATGGGCGTTTCATTCCCGAGCGTGGCTTACGACAAGGAGATCCGTTATCTCCGCTCCTTTTTGTTTTATGTACTGAAGGGTTAGTACATCTGATGACGAAAGCTGAGAGAGATGGTGTTCTGTTTGGCATCCAATTTTCTCCGACAGGTCCAATGCTTCACCACCTCCTCTTCGCGGACGATAGCTTGTTTATATGCCAAGCGAGTGAGGAGCAAGCTACTGTTTTAAAATCTCTTTTACGGACCTATGAGGAAGCTACTGGATAGACCATCAACCTTTTGAAATCATCAATTACTTTTGGATCACGTGTAGAGGATCATTTGAAGAAGCGGATTCAAGAGGTAATGGGTATTACTAATGAAGGTGGGGCTGGTTCGTATTTGGGGCTTCCCGAATGCTTTAGCGGTTCCAAGATTCAATTGTTGAGCTATATACAAGAACGATTGAAGACAAGACTTTCAGGATAGTATGCAAGGACATTGTCCCAAGGGGGTAAAGAAGTTTTGTTGAAATCCATTGCAATGTCCATGCCGGTTTATGCAATGTCAGTTTTCAAGTTACCTAAGTATACTTGTGAGAATCTCTCAAGTGCTATGTCTAATTATTGGTGGAACACAACTGAAAACAAAGGCAAAATTCACTGGCTCAATTGGTCCAAGTTATGTATGCCAAAAAATGCAGGGGGTCTCGGTTTTAGAGATGTGGAATTGTTTAATCAGGCTTTGTTAGCAAAGCAGGTGTGGAGAGCTCTCACCGAACCTGATAGTCTCTTTGCGCAAGTCCTTCGCAGTAGATATTATCCTCAGACTGATTTCTTAGCTACAGGTCTTGGTGTTCGACCCTCTTTTGCGTGGCGGAGCATAACTCATGGACGAGATCTTTTAAAGCTTGGGCTGCGAAGCATGGTTGGTGATGGCCGATCAATAAGTGTATGGAAAGACTCTTGGATTTGTGATGGAGTTATGCGGAGGCCTCTTCTTAAGCCTCGGCTATTAACCTTGATCTAATGGTTCATGAGCTCATTGACCCTATCACTCGCACTTGGAACAGAGTAAAACTCAATGAGCTCTTCTTCCCTATGGATGTCACTCGCATTATGAGCATGAAACCGAGCTTGAACCATCCTAACTTTTGGTGCTGGAGACATAACAGGAACGGTCAATACTCTGTTAAATCTGGTCACACTGGCTGTTGTCCAGAGTAGCCAAGCCGGATATTCTTCTTGAAGCTAAAGCAAAACCCTCGCTAAATCCTTTAAAAGAAGCTATCTGGAAAGTCCTCACTGCACCAAAGGTTAAGGTGTTTATGTGGAAAGCCATATCAGGAGCTTTTGTTGTCGCAACCTCTTTGAACAGCAGAGGGATGAACACTGATCCTCGGTGTCAGATATGTAGCTTTGAGAAAGAAGATACCAATCACATCCTATTCACATGTTCTAAGACACGTCAAGTATGGGCGTTGAGTTACTTTCCCATGCCGACAAGTGGTTTTAGTGAAACATCGATCTATGCTAACTTCCAACATGTTTTGGAACTTTATCAATCACAACTTATCCCGATAGAGATACGTCGCCGATTCCCATGGATCTTGTGGGTGCTGTGGAAGAATAGGAACAAGCTATTGTTTGAAGGAAAAAAAATACGGAGCCATAAAGAGTCTCCATAAGATTATTGAGGATTCTGCTGAATGGTTTCAAGCACAAATGACATCCCCAGAGATGGTGAATACAGCAGATGATGCTACTGGTAAGACTCAGCCGTCATGGCAGCCTCCTCCGGAAGGCTAGATCAAGTGTAACATTGGTGTCACATGGTCACGGAAGAATAGTTTATGTGGAGGTGCCTGGATAGTTCGTGATCACTCTGGAAAAGTATTGCTTCATAGTCGCAGAGCTTTTAGCTTCATTGACGATATTGTTGATGCTAAGCACAAAAGTCTTTTGTGGGCTATTAACTGTATGAGCAGTCATAGATTCACTCATGTGGTTTTTGCAATTGATGCGAAAGAACTTGTGGGAGCTGTCAACCGGCCGCCAGAGTGGCCTGCTTTTGCAGGTCATGTGGATGAGATAAAAACGGCAGCTTCTCCTATTACAAGTTGGTCTCTGGAATTTTCAGATGTTGCGGTCAATCGGTGTGCATTCTTGATCGCTAGGAGTGTCACCATGGAGAACTGGTGGAGGTCATATGTGGCTTCGAGCCCTCCGTCGTGGCTAGCCCCTGCTCTGGAAGCTGAACGTTGCTGATACTTGCTCAATCATCAATGCTTATTTCGATTGTATTTGTCCTCTCCGCCTTGCTCTGCTCTGATCTTGCTTTGCTCTGTTTTTACAGCTAATACTCTGTTTGTCTTTGTTTTTGTTCTAAGCTTTGTCCTCTGTTTGCTCTTTGCCTTGTACATGGGCTGGTTGATGTTGTATACTTTTTTTATATTTTAATGTTATCCAGATGGTTAAAAAACAAAAACTCAAGACCTTATCCCACTATTTTTCATATCATTTTTATTTCTTTTATAATTATATTTTATAATTTTTTATATTAACAACAATAATTAATCAAAAATAAATAAAATAACTAAAACTTAAATAACATTTTAAAATATTTTACTTTTTCATATTTATATTTTTAAGTAATAAATACGAAAAATAAAATTTATTTATCAAACAAATAAAATTACGAGAATATTGAAATAAATATAATACAACAATAATAAACACATGACTTAACTTATGAAATATGCATAACTTGATTAATATAAAAGATTCAACACACAAATAATAAAAACTCTTAAATCACACATAAAAAATTTAAAACTTTAATAACATAGCATTTCCGAATTTTGCCCATATGCGTTTGACTAGATTTGCTTGCAATTCGTAATGTATATTTGAATCACGCAACTCAGATCTACTACGCACATAATTTGTAAATGCAAGTAGCACTTCAGTTGAGAATGGTAACGGTGTGCTATATCCACTTGCCTCAGATTGATCATAATCGGTCCAATGTTGAACATATGTACACTACAAGAAGAAGCACGATTTCCGACGGCGAAATTCGTCGAAAATCCATTTGAAATATTTTCCAACGGATTTTCGACGGATCTTCAACGGATTTCGCCGTCGCATCCATGTCGTCGAAAAAATAAACTCCGTCGAAAATAATTTTCGACGGATTTCCAACGACCACATCCGTCGGAAAGTATCGACGGAAATCTGACAATTTTTTCGTCGGAGAAACCATCAAGTTTTCGACGGAACGATCCGTCGGAAATTTTCGACGGCCAGTTCCGTCGGAAATTTTCGACGGATTTCCGACAGACATGTGAAGAACTTTTAAACAGATTTTCGACGGATTTCGTAAATTTATATTATTTTCCAAATTAATTTAAATTGATATTACAAATTAATTTAAAACTATGTTTAAAATCAAACCGAAATTAAATTAATATTGAAATTAAAATTAAAATTAAAATTAAAATATAATTATACTTATAATTAAAATTCAAACTTAAATAAAAATTGTCTAAAAAAAAGATCATAACATAATTTTATAAAATATAAACTACTGCTGCTGCTGCGGAGGTGGTGGATTTTTAGCTGCTACGGCTATAAAATCATATAACGGATTTTTAGCTGCATCTAACATATCGAAAATTTTACGCGCTTTTGAGTTTGGTTCCTCTACTTTATCCCCATCTTGAACAAATGTATCCCTATTTTCCCGAAAAGCATCGTTCACCATTTGGACAATATCTATATTCTCATTTAAACCACTTCCACATTCTGCATTTCTATCGAAATTTTGTTGCTCGCTACTAGTACCAACATTCTCTATCATATAAGTTTCACCATGTGCATACCAAACCTTATAACCAGGCATGAATCCTCTACTATATAAGAGTTTTCAAACACTCGCAACAGAGCAAAATCTACGATTAACGCAAACTGTACAGGGAGAATACATCTTACCCGTTTCCAGCGTCCTCTCATGGTTTGACGCAAATGACATGAATTGTTGAAGACCTTCTACAAACTCTTCGGTAATAAGGCATGTCACCAGATCTTGATGATTTTGATCCATCCAAGACCTAAAGTAAGTGTTAGTGTTTTGAGAAGACATTTTATAAAATTTAGAATGTGTGTGTGTGTTTATTAAAAGTGTTGTCAAGGAAGAGTATAGTGAGTCGTGTATATATAAAGAAAAATTCCGACGGATTTTCGACGGATTTCAGACCGATTTTCAAACGGTAATATAACGGCTATTTTTCAAAATTGTCGTCGAAAATCCATCGAAATGTTTCGACGGAATTTTTGACGAATTTTCGACGGGTTTTGAAAATGCCTATAACGGCTAAAAATTACCATCGGAAGGCGGTCAAAAACTGTAACGTTCAAATATCCGTCGTAGATCCGTCGAAAATATCGGACGGAATTAAGACGGGATTCCGACGGAATTACGACGGTTTTGTCTTCCTCGGAACTCTGTCATAATTCCGTCGAAAAGTTTCGACGGATGGATGTCTGTCGGAAAGTCCGTCGAAAATCACATGTTTTTCTTGTAGTGGCATCACGTTCATCCTCAACAATCTTATTATGCAATATGATACATGAACTCATTATGATAGCCAAATCGGTTATGTCCCACATGCGAGCTGGTTCACGAATGATTTTGAATCATACATGCAACACTCCGAATGCATGTTCAATGTCCTTTCAATATCCCTCTTGACGTTGTGCAAAAAAACTTATCAAGTTCATTTTGAGGAAATCAAATTGATTTGAAAAAAGATGGATAAAAAAGATATATAATGTCGACTAGATAGTATGACATATCATATGGACGATGGTTCACGAAGAGCTTCACCGTTGCAGTCTTTCCTTGTTCAACATCATCAAACACCGGTGAACGATCTAGAACGTTTATATCGTTCAAAGTGCTCGGGCATCCAAAAAATTCATGTCAAACCTATAGATCATGATATGTAACTACTTCAAGAATAACAGTGGTGGTTCTCTTATCTCCCTCGGTAGATTGACCTTCCCACGCTGTTGGACAATTTTTCCATTCCAGTGCATGCAATCAATACTCCTGATCATCCGTGGATACCCTTGCATTTCACTAACATGCAAAATTCTTTGCAAGTCGTCTTGAGTTGGAGCTCTGAGATACACTGGCTCATACAATTGTATGATTCCTTTACAGAATCGACGCAAGCACTCCAAAGCTGTTGTACCTCCTATTTTGATATATTCACCGACCGCATCGACCGCAACACGATATGCTAACATTCTCATGGTCGTGATACATTTTGCTAATGGAGATATACCTTCTTTATAGACTGCGTCAACTTGTTGGGTAAAGTAGTTGTCACTACTTGGTAGATCCCAACGATTCGAAGAAAAACATGTTTTCGCATTCGAAATCATCGACGGAACATTGCATCATCATATGTAGGTTGATTGGCAAAGTAATCATCGACGAGCCTTTGATTTTCCGTTTCAAGATCTCTCTTGAAGTATTTTCTCTTGTTACGAGGAGCGTAGTCTTCCTCTATTTTTTTCGACGTTCATTAAATCGGTTAGTGATATACCTCTATTCAATATCATATTGTGTTATGTAAGTTTCTATATCAAAAGGAAATTCTGAAGGATCGATTAATTTTGTTTTGATGATGTTTGAGCTATTGGTACATAACTTGAAATAATGAAGCCTTATTTATAACATATTGTGCGGCTGAAATTTTTGGACTCCAAACAAACATTAATTTTTGTCGGAAATCTGACAGTCTTTTCGTCGGAAAAACCATCAAGTTTCCGACGGAACGATCCTTCGGAAATTTTCGACGGCCAGTTCCGTCTAAAATTTTCGACGGATTTCCAAGAGACATGTGAAGAACTTTTCAACAGATTTTCAACTTATTTCATAAATTTATATTATTTTCCAAATTAATTTAAATTGATATTACAAATAAATTTAAAATTATGTTTAAAATCAAACCAAAATTAAATTAATATTGAAATTAAAATTAAAATTAAAATTAAAATATAATTATACTTATAATTAAAATTCAAACTTAAATAAAAATTGTCTAAAAAAAATATCATAACATAATTTTATAAAATATAAACCGCTGCTGCTGCTGCGGAGGTGTTGGATTTTTAGCTGCTACGGCTATAAACTCATATAGCGGATTTTTAGCTGCATCTAACATATCGAAAATTTTACGCGCTTTTGAGTTTGGTTCCTCTACTCTATCCCCATCTTGAACAAATGTATCTCTATTTTCCCGAAAAGCATCGCTCACCATTTGGACAATACCTATATTTTCATTTAAACCACCTCCGCATTCTGCATTTCTATCGAAATTTTGTTGCTCGCTACTAGTACCAACATTCTCTATCATATAAGTTTTACCATGTGCATACCAAACCTTATAACAGGTATGAATCCTCTACTATATAAGTGTTTCCAAACACTCGCAACATAGCAAAATCTATGATTAACGCAAACTGTACAGGGACAATACTTCTAACCCGTTTCCAGCGTCCTCTCATGGTTTGACGCAAATGACATGAACTGTTGAAGACCTTCTATAAACTCTTCGGTAAGAAGGCCCGTCACCGGATCTTGATGATTTTGAAGCATGAAAAAACAAACACACATTATTAAAGCGGAAATAAACAAACACACATAATTAAAATAGTAATATAAACTGAAACATGACATCAACTAATTACCAAATAGATCGTGACTCAACTTCTCCAATAACTCTTTTCTCCGATCACCGATATGCTCTTTTTCACTTAGCTTCAAAAAAATCTTCATCTTTTTTGTTTGAGTCTTTTACTTCATCAATTGGTTTGCATCCTCTTTCCTCATAGCTTTTTTATCCAGTATTTCTAACTCTTACTCCTTGAATAGTTTAAATTCATTTCACTTTTAGTTTACCGCTTCCAAGGCTGCGTCTTTACTTTTCTTTTACCCTTTTTTTAGCTGCATCCCTCCCTGTTGGATGTCCACTAGATCCTACAGAATTAGAGTCACTTGTATCACTGTCGCGAACTCTCTTAGATCCACTGCTTCCAGAACCAGTATTTCCTCCTACTTGACTTCCATAATGTGGTTGATCACGGACAACGAGTCATTCTGACATTAAATTAAAATTCTCATTCTTACCATTTGAATATAGTTCGTGCGCTTTAGCTAAAACATCATTCTTCGACCATTCGCTTTATTTTTTACGTTTAGCACTATCATAAACAGCAACCCATTTGGCCAATATTTTATTCATGTGGTTGTAATGGTTTCTACACGACGCTCCATCACGAGGAGGACCAAATGAACAATGTTCATTACAATACTCAGCAATCATACCCAGAATGATTCACTTGTTTTGTGTCTTCCAGTAATGTTATTTGTTCTGTATTTAATCCCTCCACTTAACAACACCAAATTTTGTGCAGTTTTCCATTTGAGACTTTTCCAGCGAGTACGAGGACTTGAATCTTTTTCAGTTGGAGTAAGCTCATTAACACCGTATATGTCTTCACAAGCCATTTGTGTAAAAAAAATCCAGGTAACTCAATTGTTCCAATATTTGAAATATTTTCGTTACCCATTGAAGTAGACGAATAAAGAGGTTGTTGAAGTGAATATGACATCATCGATCCATAGTATGAATGATAATTTGGAATAGATGATGCCATGAGAAAACTTGGAGGAAAACTAAAATTCGGTAAATTTTAGGGGTTGGTTGAAAGATTGACTTTGAAATGATAATTGTTGGGATTTAGATAATTAGAAGGATATTTAGTGGAATTGTGGGTATTGAAAAGTGTAAAGCCCAACCTTTTTAAGGCCCAAATCCTAAACCAACACCTCCTAAAGCCTAAACCGAACCCACCCAAACCGCTAACCCACCCGATGATCGAAACCCGACCCGAGACCCTTTTGAAAACCTCTCCCTCTCGCCATAACCCTAAAACCAAATAGAAAGAGAAAAAAAGAATCGAGAGAGAAGGGAAGAGGCGACGCCGCAGAGAGAGAGAGAGAGAGAGGGAGAGAGAGAGAGAGAGAGAGAGAGAGAGAGAGAGAGAGAGAGAAGCGACGCCACCGGAAGAGGGAGAGAGGAAGAAGAAGAGGACGACGATGATGGTGGTGGTATCGAAGGTTGGAGGAGAAGAGAGAGTGGAAGGAGTGGGAGCCGTGGAAGAGGAAGAGGGGACTCGGGAAGGAACCGTGAGGAGGAGGTGTCGGATCAGGGGTGTAGTCGCGGAGGAGAGAGGAGCAGAGGTCGTGGGAGGAGTGATCGGAGCGGAGGAGAGAGAGAGAATGGCGGAGGAGGAGGAGAGAGTGAAGGCCGAGAGGAGAGAGACGGTGGAGGAGGTGATCGGAGGCCTCAGGGAGGAAGCGGATGCGTCAGTGACGTCGGGAGAGTCGGCCGAGGCGGAGAACGGCGCCAGAAGTGGTGAACCGGGAGTGGTGGTGCCGAAAACCCTAGGAGGAGGAGATGACTTGCGGCGCAAGAAAGTGATGGTTGAGGGAGTTAGGGTTTTCGATGGCTTGGGGAGGAAGAAAGTTGTGGGACCCACACCCAAAACCAAACCGGAGAAGTAAACCGAACTAGGGAAATAACCGGAGACATGGATCAAACCGGCAGAGCAAAACCGGAAGTGGAAGGTGACTTGTCAAGCAAGAAAGAAGAAGAAGATAGATCGCAAGGGAGAAGGGAAGCCGGAGACAGAGACTCCGGAAAACGGTCCAGAGATAAAAAAAAAAAAAGAAGCCTGGGAAGAAGAAATGAGGAGAGCGAAGAAGACAATGTTGGAGCTAGACACATGGCGAGAGATTGTTCCCAAGGAGGCGAAGGGAATGATCCGCGGTGTTGAGGCCACTTGAAAGGTCGGAACCTCTCGTACCGGAAAGGAAAACTTGGTAGAGACGGTTCAACCTGGAGATCCGGAGAAGCCGGGAGTTGCAACACCAGAGTGTCAGTTCCATGTTGTCGGATTTGGAGGGTTCCGAGACACGCCTGCGAGAGCAACAACCCTCGGTAAGGAATTTACCGTTTTACCCTTAGCTTTCCTTTTTGGGAATTTTCCATTTATATCAGGTTACTATTTTTGGAAAGTTTCTATTTGAGAATCTATTTATGGCAGCTTTCCATAAATAGTAAGTTTCCATTTCAGGCAGGTTTCCGGAAAGGCTAACCGGTTCCTGTTTCCGGATCTGCTCGCGGGAGAAGGATCTTCCGGGAAGGAAGTAGGAGGATCTGCTTGGGGTAATCAAGGCAGAGGTTTTGGTTCAGGTGAGAAGGAGGTTGGCGAAGGATCGAGCAGGGAAAAACAAAACATTTCTGAGGATTCCAGTGAAGTCCCGGTGATGAAAATGGAGGTTGTCAACCATGGTAGCTACCAGGCTATTATGCCAAGGTGAGGAGTTCTCGTCCCCATTTTACTCGTTGCCTGTTTAATTTTGTTAGGCTAGGATTAGAGTACCGGCCGGTGTCGAGCTATAAGTCTCAGCGCGAATATGAATTATGTATTATGTATTGCTTTGACATAAGGTCTTATACGCCTAAGTGCGATTGTTTGTTGGGTTGCTAAGTCGAGCATAGACTAGAACCTGTACTGTGAGAACAAAGGTTTGTTTAATGAAAGGATTAGGTTCAATTTGGCATTGCTTGAGAATTACACGAAATGACTCTAGGAGTAGAATAATGGATAGTCCTACAATGGGTGCAAAATCTATTGTAGGATCGTGTAAGCGTGTGGATTGTCCTTTCCCTGACGCATGTAGGAGGTGCGCCTTTGGGCAAGTTGTGTATCCATCAGCAGCACTGAGTAAGCAGATGGGGACACCGGATTCCCCTGACCAGATGAGCTGGAAAGAGCAAGAGGCTGGGTTGGGGAGTGCTACCGGATGAGCTACGTAAGCAAAAGGCTGGGCACAGTGAAAAAAATTCCTTGGTCCCGACAAACCGGTTTTGTGGAAGTGAAAGAATGCCGGTCACTATAGAGGAGCCCAGGTTAGTTGAGGTTTGAGCCAAAAGTTTGAGATCATGTGACTTACGAGTCGGTGAGATCAGATGAGGTAGGACGCGTTGGGGAAGGGGGCAGCCGAAGGGCCATGTTTGAAAGTAAATCTAAAAAAAGTATTTTCTCTTAAAGTCAAGGAAGAGTCTAGTAATGTAGGACTGGTTCCAAAGGTTTTGATGTGGTAGCTTTTTGTGCGGCACATTAGGTGTCTTCTATGTTCTTTAGGGGTTGTGGTTTAGTTCTAGTCTTCCGAGGTTAAGCGGGTAGCGGATGAGGCGGAGTCGGGTCCGTCCTCACTGAGTGGCTTGTTTGAAAAGTCACTCACCCTTCTCTTTTCTCTCTTTTCCTTTTGGCGTTTCTCCAGGTTGTAGTTAGAAGCGAAAAATTATTGACCGGTTGGTGAAGTTTGCTTCGGTTTTGGCGGTATCATTTGGTGCATTTCGGTTCCCTCGGGATAAAGATGTTACAAAAAGATTATTGTTTTGATCCATCTCACAAAAAAGTTTTACAAGAGAATACTGAAAATTTCGTGAGAATTTTTTTTTCTGTCTCTAAATCAAACGAACCAAGTGTTTATTTATAGAGAAAAAAATGAGAAATTTTCGTATAATTGTTTTTAGTAAAGATATAATTTATTATAAGATATTTTATCTTTAATATTTGAGATGAGATAAAAATCTATGAAATCCCAACAATCAATTATTTGTTGACACTTGTCTCATCTTAAAAAAAAAGGAATTACGTAAAGAAAATGAAAAAGGACAAAAGAAAATGCGACCCATTTTACTTCATTCAAAAACGTTGAATGAATTCAACACAAAAAAATCACCTCATTTATTTATTTTTTTCAAAACCTCATTGGAAGGGTTCAACAGTTGAATAAACTTATTCAACTACCCCATTGTATATAGTCTCAAGGCATCTATGATCATATACACAAATATTACGAACAGTTATGGTCGGTCTTGAGATTTGTGGGACTATAAATTTTTAAGGGGTTGGAGATCAAATCCCTTAAACAAAAAAAAATTTCTTTTGGTTTGGGACACAATTTGTCTATACATATTAACTTAAAAACTTTTGAGGACCAAAGTCGATATTTCATTTCGTTGTGCTTAGGGCCAGTCAATACATAAATATTATGGGCAATCCTAAACACACAAACTAGATATACACTCCGAGTATATCTCAATACCCCCTCAAATATTCATCTCCTCTTTGCGGAATATACGATATTTTTTTGTCGCTCTGATGCTCATTCATGATGTACCCTTAGACAGCTCATCAAGTCCTATGAGCGAGCTTCAGAGCAACATATCAATATTTCAAAGTTATCCATTACCTTTTCTATGAAAACGCCTTCGACCCGAAAGCTTCTAGCAAGACGAATTCTCAGCATTCATCAGAAAGGGGGACATGGTCGATATTTAGGACTTCCGGAACATTTTTGAAGGAAGATAAAAGACAACTTCACTTCTATAGCAGATAGGATCCGCCAGCGCGCTTTGAGCCGGTCTAATCGTTTTTTTAAGCTCAGCGGGCAAATAAGTTCTTCTTAAGTATGTGTTGTCTACTATCTCAACTGACGCTATGTCTTGTTTTAAGCTTCCGATTTCATTGATTAAGAGGATTAAATCTTCTTTAACGCGTTTATGGTGGGATGAAAAACCTAGTATGAAGAATACGTGTTGGGTCTCATGGTGTAAAATGGAAAATCCCAAAACTACTGGCAGACTCGGTTGTCAGGATATTCAAGCTTTTAACATCTCTCTTTTGGCCAAGTTATGTTGGCGTTTGATTATTAAAGTAGAAGAAGACTAACACACATTACTAAAGAAGAAAGAGACATCACAAATTATTAAAGCTAAAAAAAATAAACACACATTATTAAAGCATGAAAAAACAAACATACGTTATTAAAGCGAGAAGAAACAAACACACGTTATTAAAGTAGTAATATAAACTGAAATTTGAAATCAACTAATTTCTAAATAGATCGTGACTCAACTTCTCTTGCATCTCTTTGCTCCGTTTATCGAGATGCTCTTTTCACTTAACTTCAAAAACATATTCATCTTTTTTTTTAATTCTTTTATTTCATCAATTGGTTTGTCTCCTCTTCCCTCATGGCTATTTTATCCAATCATTCTAACTCTTTCTCCTTGAATATTTTAAATTCATTCTACTCTTCGTTTATTGCTTCCAAGGTTGCGTCTTCACTTTTCTTTTTAACCTTTTTTTAGTTGCATCTCTCTCTATTGGATGTGCACTAGATCCTACAGAATTAGAGTCACTTGCATCACTGTCGTGAACTCTCTTAGATTGACTGCTTCCAGAAACAGTGTTTCCTTCTACTTGACTTTCATAACGTGGTTGATCATGAACAGCGAGTCATTCTGACATTAAATTAAAATTTTTATTCTTACCATTTGAATATAGTTCGTGCGCTTTAGCCAAAACATCATTCTCCGACCATTCGCTTTGTTGTTTACGTTTAGCGCTATCATAAACATCAACCCATTTAGCCAATATTTTATTCATGTAGTTGTAATGGTTTATGCACGAAGCTCCATCACGAAGAGGACCAAATGAGCAATGTTCGTTACAATGCTCAACAATCTTATCTTAGAATGATTCACTTTTTTGTTTCTTTCAATAACGCTATATGTTACGTATTTAATCCACCTACCTAACAACACCATATTTTGTGCAGTTGTCCATTTGGGGCTTTTCCAGCGAGTACGAGGAGTTGAATCTTTTTCAGTTGGAGTAAGCTCATTAACACCCTATGTCTTCAAGAGCCGTTTGTGTAGAAAATCTAGGAAACTCAATTGTTCCAACATTTGAAACATTTTCGTTACCTATTGAAGTAGAAGAATAAGAGGGTTGTTGAAATGAATATGGCGTAGTCGATCTATAGTATGAATGATAATTTGGAATAGATGATGCCATGGAAAATTTTGGAGGAAAACCATAATTCGATATATTTTGAGGTTGGTTGAAAGATTGACTTGGAAATGATAATTGTTGATATTTGGATAATGAGAAGGATAGTTAGTGGAATTTTGGGTATTGAAAAGATTATTGTTTTGATCAATCTCACAAAAAAAATTATAAGAGAATACTGAAAATTTCGTGAGGAAAAAATATTTTTTTTCTGTGTCCAAGTCAAATGAACCAAGTGTTTATTTATAGAGGAAAAATGAGAAATTTTCGTATAAATTTTTACAAAAATATTATTTATTATAAGATAATTGATCTTTAATATTTGAGATGAGATAATAATCTATGAAATCCCAACAACCAATTATTTGTCGACACTTGTCTCATCTTTAAAAAAAGAAATTACATAAAGAAAATGAAAAAGGAAAAAAATGCGACTCATTTTACTTCATTCAACACGTTGAATGAACCTAACACAAAAAAACCACCTCATTTATTTTTGTTTTTTAACACCCTTATCGGAAGGGTTCAATATTTGAATAAACTTATTCAACTACCCCATTGTATCTAGTCTTAGAGCATCTATGATCATATACAAAAATATTACGAACAACTACGGTCAAATCCCTTAAACAAAAAAAATTCTTCTGGTTTGGGAGATAATTTGTCTATACATATTAACTTAAAAAATTTTGAGGACCATAGTCGATATTTCATTTCGTTGTGCTCAAGGCCGGCCATGCAAACAATATACATATATATTATGGACAATCCTAAATATACAAACTAGATATACAGTTCGAGTATATCCCAATACCCCCTCAAATAAGACTATGAAGATCTTGAGTGTCTAGCTTGACAACAAACGAATCGTATTCACAATGTCTAAAACTTTAGTCATAGTATCAGAAAGCTAAAAAATTGTGAGAACATGAGTCATTTTTATCATACCATCTTGAACCTTACCGCAAACATAGTGACAATCTTTTTCGACGTATTTACTGTGTTCATGAAACAAGGATCCACGTATATATGAATCATAGACATACAAACGCAATACATATTAATCGGTTTGTGATGGTTAACTCCACGAGACATAAGAATTTTTTGAAGCCATACCACTTCTAAGCACGTGAAAACTATAACACTATATTATGTCTCTGCCAAGATAAACTAGAGATATGCCTAGTTTTATGAATCGACCCCGTAACAGAATTACATGTGAATAGATAGTTTGTCAAATCTAAATCACACCAAGCAATAAATGTAAGTAGATTATCAGAACATAACAAAATGCCTTATGTAGGATTACTCTTGATATAGCATACAACTTTCAAAGCCTCATTCAACTGAGCTTGTTTGGGACATTGCATAAATTTTGTTCAAACATGAAAGAAGTAATGAGAGATCTAGTTGAGCATTGCCAAGGCATATAAGACTTCCAACCATTGTTCGATACTTTGCTAGATCAGGTATATCATCTCTATCAACCAATGAAAATTGATGGTTTTGTTTTAAAGAAAACTATATGGTTTAATATCGAGCAGACTAGTTTGTGCAATGATGTTCATAGCGTACTTTCGTTGAGAAACAAAAATTCTGTAGAAGTTGCTTACGACCTCAAAACCAAGAAACTACTTCAAAACTCATAAATTCTTTATGTGAAAGCACTCCCAAAGGTAATTTTTAAATGCTTGAACATACTGAGGAGATCTTCCACTAGTAATAAGATCATCGACATATACAAAAACATTAATTCGAGAACCATTCTTGTTGTATGAAAAATGTGAATAATTTAGAATGACATTTAAAAAATATTTAATCAAAGCCTTTCAAAGCTTCTCAAACCAGCATCTAGGCGCTTGAACCAAACCATAAAGTGACTTTCTCGGTTGAAAAACTTTGGATTTGTAACTTGAATGAAAACTCAGAAGAATTGATGTAGCAGAAGCAAGATAAATACAAAAAAATTTTATTTAGTCTTAGAATATCTAAGAATTAATTTCTTCCTAAATTCGTTGAGATCCACAGTTTGACCGAGAACAAGGATTGAAAATACTTTTCTCAATGCTTATCAAAAGCTCTTTACAAAATAATGTTAATCAGTCAATTGAATCATGCTACTGTAAAGATGCTCATCAGGTAAAGGTTTTAGTGATTGTTGTGCTACTGAAGATCATAATGAAACAATGGTTTTCTATCATACATGTCAGTGTCGATATTCTTGGTTATTGTTTGTGTGAAATTTTTGGTATCAAATTACTATGGACGTTTTTGTTTGACATTAATTTCCTCTTTCTCCAAACATGATTAACTATGTTTGAATTTTTTGTCGTAGTGGGAATTCCTTGTTGTGTTCTTTTCCTGATTGTCTACTACTATAGTTGTCCCGAACGAGTGCATACAATTATACCTTATCTTTGTAAGTTATATTTTGTGGTGCTTATGTTTTCTTTTCTTGGAAATCTAGCATGGAAGTGATTCATGCACATATTATGTTGTAATTCATACACTGCTCACTCGTTGTTGCATTAAAGAAAGTTGCAATTCATGTTAGAGGTTTATTATCACTTTATCTTGCAGGTTACTATTGTTCCATCTTTGGCATCTCTCTACAATGAGTATGCTCAAAAGAGCAATTATGATATAAGGCATTTACCTTCATGTTAGTTTAATCTTGAAACATAGATTTTTTTTTCTATATAGTAGTTAGATATGTGCTAAAATGATATGAAATTATAGTTTGGTACAGATGTGCAACAAATCTAAGATCTGAATTCAAACATATTAAATATACTACAAATGAGAAAGAAAGGAAACATATTATGATTTATATCCACAACATAGTATAAATAGTAAAAGTGATATATTGATTCATTTAAATAAAAATTTAATATTTTTTAATTAGTTCTGTAAATGTTTTCAATATTTTAAAACACCATTTCACACATAGCGGATCTGAAATATTTTTTTGAACTCTATTGCAAAGTGTGTCACCTTCTTCTGTATCTAACATCAACTGTTTTTCAACTTAGAAAATGTAAAAAGAAGCGAATATTCGTAACCATTATTTATCAAAATCATAACACTTTTTAATAATGCAACTCGTTTTTTGGTTAACAGTATATATTAAATTAAAATGGTTTAGAAATCTAAATTGGTGACACGTAATATATATCATGGTGATAAAGACGAGCACCACGTGCCAACTTATCCGCCTTGTCATTCAAACCACGAGAAATAAACAAAAGAGAGAAAGGACTGAGAATTTTTTTACTCATTTTTCAATCTTCTCTAGATAAGTGTGGAATGCTAATCAATCTTGCGGCGATGGAACCATCTTCACCAATTCGACATTACACTTCACGAAAGCTATGGTCGTCTTCTGTTGTGATAACATGCAATGCATTCCAGATGAGTACTTCGACCTCAACATGTAGTGGAATTAAGCTAATTCGTACATTCTTTGCTCTCATGTTTGTTCCTTTTAGTCCATCCTGAAAGCAAAGTCAGTCCATTCCTGAAAAAGTATATGTTTCTTTTCAAGATTCATCTACATAACACTTGAACCATAAAAACATTGTATAGTTATGTTTGCCAGTGAAAACAAAAACCTCTTGAAATGCTTCTATTGTCGCCTTCTTATCAGCGGACTTTGAGAAAATAACCTCTTTTCTACAATATTTAATATATTTGCTGAACTTTTGTTTATGTTATTGACCACTTTGTTATTCTTTGCTTTCCAAATAATAGATCCATAGATAAACAAGTCTGGCCTTAGGTAACCGCCGGAAGAGACCCATGAATATACTAACGCAACTCGTTATGACTTTGGTTAAGAGTTTTTGACCAGTGACTCTACAATCATTAGGGCATGTTTATCGCGGTGTCTAACACCAGTTCTTAGCGCATGTTTTAATAAAAAAAAATTTGTTAAGAGCCGCTTCTTACAGCTCATAAATAAGAGCCGGTTCTTGGCCGGTTTCTTCATGTCTTTTTGTTTTTTTTTCCGTGTCTTCTACTTCATTTTCGGGTCGGTTTCGGTTCAGTTTTTTGGTTTTTTGTTTTTTTCGGTTTTTATGGTTTTTATGATTTTTTGGGTTTCGGATCCGTTTAAAATTTCAAGAACCGATCCGAGGATCCGAATGCCCAGGTTTTTTTTGTGGTCAAAACTACTTTATTTTCGGATCGGTTCCAGTTCAGTTTTTTCGGGTTTTTTTTTCTTTTTTCGGTTTCTTTTTTGGTTTTTTATGATTTTTCGGGTTTCGGATCCGTTTCGGATTCGTTTAAAATTTCAAGAACCGATTTTTAAGAACTCCATTTCAGGTTCTTGCAATAATAGCAAAAAAATGCTAAGAACCCTTTAGGATTCATAGCTAATTTTAAATTAATAAAATAAGTATAAGAACTCCTAAGGGTTCTTAGAGCATCCGCATTGCTGAGAACACATTTTTGTGTTTTCATCTAATATAATATTATTACTTAAAATTTAGTTTTATTATTTAATTAAATTTTAATTTAAAGAAATTTGAACAAATAATATAGTGACAAGTGTTATTTGGTGTTCTTTTTTTTGACACGAAAGGTCATTCCATTACTGAAAGAACTTGAGTAATGGAATGGCCTTTCGTGTTAAAAAAAAAAACACCAAATAACATTTGTCACTATATTATTTATTCAAATTTTTTTTAAATTAAAAAAATATTATTAAATGAGAACATGTTCTAATCAATTTTACTTAAAATATTATTATTTTATTACATTTTATTTTTTTAATGGGAAGAACATTTGCTAAGATAAAGATGCTCTTAGTATTAAACATGCTGTTACGGCTCTAAACTGGTAACCAACGTAATTTATAATGGGCTCTAAGTTTATTTAATGGGCTACAAGCCCATATATTTAGAAGTATTTTGACAAAACTAAATTAAGACTCAGATTTCAGTTTTTGACTTCTTCCCCTGCTTCTTCTTCGATTTCAGATTTTGATGCACGAAAGAGGAAAGGTATGTCGATGTGATTAGAACCCAAAAAGACTCATCAAATACTTCAATTTTCCAATTGCGGGCGATGGAATCGCAATTTTTTCTGATTGTTGTTTGTGAAAACCTGACAAGGTTGATCCATGGCGGATACACAGCTGAAGAAAAGAGGATACATCTGGGCAATTTCTGCTGGGCTTAATGCAGCTCTTGCCGCCATCTCTGCCAAGTTCTTCTCTTCGCTCGTAAGAACAGTTTCTGTGGTTCTATGTACTCTTTCTTATGAATAAAGTGATTATCTTTTAGAGGCTTTAATAGTTTTTGTTGGCTTTTGATCAGTTAAGGTTTAATTAAAATCTTTTTTGCAGATGATCAAGTATGGATTAGTTGTAATCTGCAATGTGGTTATGTGGGGATGTTATGTGAACAGCTTAAGAGCTCTCTCTTCACTGCAAGCTACTGTCACAAACTTTGCTGCTAATTTTCTCTCCTCCGGTTTAGCTGGACTCTTTCTGTTTCATGAATCTTTATCATTCCAGGTAAAGTTTTGGATGTTTAAAAAATATCATGTTTTCTTGGCTATATATAGATATTCTAATGGTTTAGCTGGATTCTTTCTGTTTCATGAATCTTTATCACTCCGGGTGAAGTTCGGATCTTTAAACAATGTCTTATGTTGTTTGGAAGTGATGGTCAAAAAGTCTACTAATGCAGATTCCAATAAAATTGGCAGTGGTTTGCAGGAGCTTTATCGATCACTATTGGAGTTGTAATCCTCAGTAAGTCGAGTATGGATAAGAAGGTTAGCTTGGATTAATCAAGAACCGATGATACAATAGCTTTTGTTTTGGCTGGCAAGCATTTATAGATGTTCTGAGTTTTAAGTTTTGAGGCAATTCTATAATGGAAAAGGTATTGTATGTGTAGCCATTATCCTAATTTGGTGTCAATTCTTTTGCAGCTGCAAATATAATATTTTCTGTACGTTTGGATTTTTCATTTTTATCATTATTTTTTTCCAAACCCTGGACTTATGTTCTTCATCTGCCAACTATACTCATTAGCAATAGTTTTAACTAGTATCAAATTGGTTATTTTAAATCGCTACTTCTGTTTCGGCGCACAAGATTTTGCTGACTATATGTGTCATGAATAATTAAGAAAGAAAGATAGATCTTGGTTGTTTTAACAGGTTTCATTGATACATTTCCCTTCTTTGAGGTCATGACAATCTCAAGACTGACATTTCCTTTCAGTTTCCTATCTAATATTTTGGTTTTTATGAATAGTTTCAAATCCTTTTGGAAGTGTAAAAGTGAAATATGTTTGCGTTGAGACAAGACACAGGGAGGGAATGACTATACGGTATATTTACCCAATATATGTGAGTAAATAAGCTAAATAAATACAATTTATTATAGATAAATCAAAATTAATATGTCATGTGATATAACTAAGGTATACTACATTCGAAGGGATCCATTCACACTTACCGTGCAAGCCATTTCGTCTGTCTCCATTCAGCATCCTAAAAATACTTCTTCTTCTTCTTCTCTTTTTTTTTTGGTAAAAAGCTTTCTTGTTACATTAAATTTTCATTTTACTTTTAATATCGTTTGCATCTATGCACACATATGACTCTGAGACTAACCAAATGTCAAAATCTTATGACATAGACAGAACCGACATGTAAATCACTAATGTCTCCGCAGGGACATGAACGTGCTTTCCATTTTCTTTATACTTCTACTACTTAATATCTCTTTCCTTTGCATTTTTTACTCGGAAATAATAAACCCATTTCTCAAAATCTCATTTCTTTTTTTTGTGTGTGACAAATCTAGTTATATCTCATCAGGCAATGATTGCGTTTGACGATGGTTTAGCTAGAAAATCTAGCGATTCCAAGGGGCAGGGTTTTAGAGTCTTCCCAGAAGAAAACCCTAACCCTAATTTCAATTTCTTGGTGAAAAAGGCAACTCTAGATAGCGAGAAAACTACCGGTTTCATTTTCTCCCATTCGTTGGCAAGAGACGACAGTTTCAGAATTATGTTGCCTCCTGCGCTGCCTCCGCCTAGAGACTCCGTCGTTCCGCTTCCTATGCTCCCGGAGACGATGGGAATCCGGAAGAAACTTTTTTTGAGGAAATCTCGCTACTCTGAGAAAATTCTCTACAAGGAAGAAGATTTCAAATGTAATACATTCTGCTTCTCTTTACTTGGATTCAGGAAACAGAAGCCAGTTAGATCTTCTTTCAAACGACGAGATTCGATGGAGAGGAAGATGATGAGAGGATGTTCTTACACGTATTCCACTGTTTCCATATGCGCCTCGCTCGAGAAATTCGAATGTGGTTCTTGGGCTTCGATTACAGCTCTGACACATGATAACGGTCGGTTGTTTTTCGATTCCCCAGTAGAGATGATGAAGTGCAATGGAGGAGGAAACGGAGGGAGAGATGTGCAAGAACCAGTGACTTCGAGATTCTTGTTCAATCAAGAAACAGAGACTCTGCCTCTGAAAAGCATTTTAAAGACGAAGAGTTCTCTTTCTTCCAGAAGATATCACTGGAGATCTCCTGAGACTTCAC
Source organism: Anastatica hierochuntica (assembly GCA_900406275.1). Taxonomy (NCBI): domain Eukaryota; kingdom Viridiplantae; phylum Streptophyta; class Magnoliopsida; order Brassicales; family Brassicaceae; genus Anastatica; species Anastatica hierochuntica. The sequence continues at coordinate 27,368 of OVAN01000210.1, read as the reverse complement.
CACAACGACGTGTCAGATTCTCCACTTTGTCTTCGTCGGCTTCGGTTTCGTGTCCTGCTTCACCAAGATCTTGTATGTCGTAAGGCAAACACATTCTTGGCCACACAAAACGTATGAAGAAAGGAAAAAAACAGAGCACCGAGAGTTTTCTTTCTATGTATTTATGTATGTAATGTATCTACTAATGATGTGTAAATATCAATCAAGAGAGTGAGAGAGAATGAGCGAGAGACTGTTGAATCTTTAAGAGGTCAAAATCAATGTAGGGTTTTTGACTAAAGAGCAATTGAAAATTGTATGATTTCATGTTTGCTTTGAAGATATGTTTCATATGAGTCTCTTATCATTATAATAATAATAAATTAGCATTTGAGTCTTTTAAATAAAAGATTTGAGTTTTAAGAGACTCTTCTTCTTTCTTTTTTTTCTTTTTTTTTGTTTATTATTTTTACTAGGGATCGCGGATTTTGTGGTATATATCGAATTATTTTGGAAATTATTTAGTTTTTTTTATTGTTTAGTAATTTTATCTTTTAAACTTTCTGTTTTGTTTTGCTGCTATGTTTTATTTATGCAATATGTTTAACAATATAAAATGTAGATGAGTGTTATATTAGTTGCTTTTATTTATGTATTTTCAACTTTTTTTAACATTTATAAATGAGGGTACATTTATATAGGTAAATTTTTTCGTTCTTTAAAACCGAAAGAGATAATTTAAAATATGAGAGAGGAATCTATGCGAAGAGGTAAATGGTGTTTTTGGTTTAGTGTGATGATTTAAATTAGATAAATTTTTTATAAGATTCTATTATTTATAAATAACTAACTTTGTAGTGCTTTTTATTTTTTTCCCGGAAAATGGATTTCTTATTTTAGTTTCGCGATCTATCTTGATTTGGGTACTTTATTTTGAGGTAACCAAGATGTTTTAGTTTCTATTATATAATTACTCAATTTCAATGTAAAACTAAGAATTGAAAATTCTATTTAATTCTAGTGTTATTCAAATGTGTTTTAAATGAATTCTCTTAAATTCATATGTTATTGGATTGAGTATTTTGAGTCATTCTATTAAATTACTTTAAATTCTAGTGTTATTCAATTTTTTTATTTTCTAATTCCATTAAAAGTTAGTGTTATTCAATTTTAGGATATCTCTTACTTTGTTTTCATTTCAAAAGAATTTAATAAAATTCCCAAAAGAAAATGTGAAGGACCAATTCTCAACCATTTTAGTGTCATTTTTGATGGAATTCCATGAATTCTCTTTAAAACCTTCACAATGTCTTAAAATCAATCATTTTAGAACTTGTTTCAATTCTTTCACATTCTATTATTCAATAACTCCCCCTAACTAAATCTTTCATTTGCGTTTGTAGACATAATGACCAACTCCAAATTTCTCATAACATCTCGAGTATCATACTAAAATACTATTCTTTATCATTATATTATTAAATCAAAGTTCCTCTTGATTGTTTGATACTTTTGGTAAAAACTAATTATTCTTATATTTTTTTAATGAATATTGAAATAGTAAATTTTAAAAATAGAATTATATCACGTCAAAATATTACATTAGAATAATATTTATGTAAAATGTTGACACTAATAATTTCAAAATTATGAACAATAATAAATTACATTATACTAATTCTGAGAAGTAAAATATCATACCACAAAATGTTAATAATTTGTGAATGCATTGTGTAATTTCAGTAAATTGGTCAAATTCTATTATAAAACATTCAAAATAGTCATCCTAACACACTTTCAATCGAGAAAGAAAACCAAAAGAATACATAAGAAGGGGAGATCAATCAAGATAATAATAATATAAAACTAACCTTTTAAAAGTAAGAGTGAATTTGTGCATATTCAAAGAAAAGTATTATTCAGTTTTTTGGTTTGCCAAAAATAATATTATAATAGTAGAGTTGTTTTACTACCAGCCTTCAACTCATGAACCAAAAAATAATAAAAAAAAAAATTAGTAGGAATCAATGTGAGGCAAAAATTGGAAAAAATGAAGGTGTTTGATAGTTAATTTTGTTTTTTTCTTTTTTGGGTTATTGCATCCAATTTCTCTAAAAATAAAACTCAAAGATGATTTGCAACAAATAGTGAAAATGATGTCCTAAAATACTCAAGATCACTAACAGCATGAAGAATCAAGATCAACATGTGGCTAATATTGTTCTTACTACCATTTTGGAGAACAAATGTGACCTCATAATTAATGCTCAAGATTCTTGTCTTCATCTTTTTGTATGAGAGAGCCGATCTTGTTGAAGTTAAAGAAAGGTCTTTGCATGCGTAATAGGGATAATGATGTAAACCATCATAAGAAACAATAGGACAAATGAATCATTAATAGGAGCTGCATGATTTATTTGGGTTGTTGTTGATGGTAATCCCCGTTTAGAAGGAGTTATCATGAGAATGAGCTTTGGTTTGTGAGAAACAGATAACTATTGTGGTTTTATTTTCAATATTGAAAAATATTTAATATACTCAATGCTTTAAAAATCAGTTGAGGAAGCATAACATACTATATATCATATTCTTCAACTGGCGCCTATATATGAATTTAGTGGATCCAACGTTGAAGTCAGTTGGCGACTCGTATTGTAGTCTAGTTTTCCGCACTATGAAGATCATCCCGCAGGTCTCAATCAACGTTAGAATATATTTTTGGTTCAATGGTCAACTTCGTCCGATCACATTGCCTTAACGCCTTAACTATAACCATATTCCTGGAACAGAAAATGGTAGTTATTAATTGAGATGGTGAGGAATCAAAAATGACAAAGGGATTAAGTTAATCAAGACTGTAGTGAGAATCATATGAACACATATACTATGTGCTCATACAATGACATTATACAAAGTGTTTCTCAAGTTTGGAAGCTTGCACAATTGAGATTCAACCAAACCAATAAACAACGTTACAATCCATTTACCCTTGCCTTGCAATTTGAAACTTCAAAATTTTACCTAGATTTTAATTCCATCGGAGGAAAGATGAGGTGGAAGATGAAAAACTAATATGGTCTCCTTCATGGAGAGGTAACTCCTCCATGGGTATGGATGTTAAGTTTGATCCATTTCTTATGAATTTTCAGAGATCACGGAAACGTAAAATTCAGTATTCAACTTGGATTTCTTGCCAGCTTCCCTAATACGCAAATAACCTCATGCCTAACACTGTATAACAAAACTAATAATTATTTTTGCCATTCATCAAACTGTCATAACATAAAGTAACCTTCTTGGTTTCATCATTTGAATCTGAAAGTGAAAGGTGTTCTAAAGCTTTGTCTAAAGATGGATAAGATGATATTCGGTAATAGAGAAATAGTTGACGAATCGATCTGCGGCTAATCAGCGGTGATTCTCTGCATCAACTCTTATCCTCAATCTTAAGCCTGAGATCTACCATGGAGATCCGTTGAGGTTGCGAATAAACAAACTGCAATAACAAAACCAAAACAAATTTTCTTTCGCCTTTTCAAAAAAATCTTCTTTTCGTGGCAACCACCAGGAAAGTGGGAACATAGTAAATGAAATTAACTTATTCGAAAGGCATCTTAATTGAACATAAAACCAATCTGTTGAGATCTCAAGAGCTCGTTCAGATTTTCTGGGATTTTGTTTAAAATTTGATCCACAAAATCATCAAATGGAAGGACTAAAATAGCTAACACATTTGGGTAAGAAGCTTACACCATTGATATATTATGATCTTGCCGCCATACCATTTCTAATCAAGAAAACACACGGGCCAAAGTGAAGATGCTGTGAGGTTTCTTCGTTTTTTCTCTCACCAATTCACCTTTTAGTTTACCCATATTGAAGAACCATTTAAAAAGCATGGATATAATCGAGATTTTGTTCCAAAAATTTGAGTCTCTCATAAGAGAAAGAACGAATAGGCAACGTTTCCCAAATGTAACCATAGTCTGGCATTTGGATTCGTAATTTCTTGCCAGAGAGATTACGGACCTACCAGTTCCATGGTGAGGAAAGTAGAGAGGGAAAGTACAGCTCCAGCTCCAATTCCGCCGAGTTAATCGTGTTGAGTTCTCGTTGGCCGCCATGGCTTCGTCGTGTCAAGCTCGGAGGATCGCTAAGGCGAGAGAGAAGCATAGAAGTTGGACACATATCTTCATTGATGACAAATCTCAAATCGAACAGAGGAAGGCGAAATATAGCTGCAAGAAGCTGGTATGAAATAACAATGTCGAAGAACAAGGTAACTTTTGATTCGATGCGGGAAGTTTTTTAAAAGTAGATTCACTTGGCTTTGAAATCTATTCATGATCAATGAGAAGAAAGGAGAAACTATTTGGTTTCTCAGAGTTGTGAATACCAAGATACATCAGTTTTTCATTGAAAAGTTAATATTTTCACAAAAAGAGGTGTAAATTTTTTTTATAAAGATTACACATGGCATGTTTGGAAGAGAGTTGAATTAAGCTAAGGGTAAGGGTGAGTTCGTGACTGTTGTCACATTTAGTTAGAAATTGAAGAGCTAATCTCCTGGAAGAAATATTCTGAAAGCATATACAATGTAGAAACTATATAAGGAGTCATGATTTCTGACATTGCTGAGTATACTTGGCAGCTTTATTTACATCATGGGATACCTTGCGCTTCTACTCTTCTATAACACCATAGATTGGGAAAATAAAAACACTTCAAGAGAAGATCTTATACTTTAACAAAAAAAAAGATCTTATACGGATACGGGAGTGTCAAATAAAAAATCTTAAATTCTACTTTTTGCATGCTCAACCTAAAAAAAGAAGAAACAAAATAAAATCATTAAATACAAAGAAGAACAAATTGAGTAAATAAAAAGAAGAAAATACATCAGCGGATGTAGAGCATTTCTTAAGCTTCCCGGCCAAATTTGTCGATTATGATCATTCGTTCATATTATTTAGCATTATATGAAAAGCTGATAACATCATCCACATGTTAAAGTCTTCAGGGGCACTCTCTCCCCAAAAACTAACTATTAGGCTTCAGATCTTATATCATTTTAATAATTGTTAGTAGCATTCTTCTTATAAACTACTATTGTCAATTTCTTCTTCTTCTTCAGAATATGATACATTATTTTCAAAGTTCTGAGCTTTCAGTCTTGGTGAGAGGAGTCAACCAAAGGACTTCGTTTCAGCAAACACACACAAATATAACAAACACACAAAGGTATATAATTCAAGCATCGTTTTTACAATGATGCTAAGATTTAAAAAAAAAAAAAGTGATGCAACAGTCAATGTTTTTGGAAGTGTACATACATCTCAAGAATTACGCTGACGCTAAAATTCACATGGAACATGCATTTAGGTAGGGACATTTCTACTTGAGTTAACAATCAAGAGGCTATACACATTCTCTGTACTATTTATTACTTCTTCAGATTATAAAATCCAAAAGCGAAATTAAATATGTAAATCAATGCAGTCTTTTGCTGATTTTGCCTCAAACGTGAGATCAGATACATCAGAGGCCTTCTGTGTATCATCAAAATCTTTAGAACCTAAGAGATGGATACACACATTTCTCCAACAAACATTCCAATGCATTTGCTCTTTCTTTACTCTACGGTGGGCCTACTTTCGTGAGCTTACTCAGTACCAGAGACATTTCACTCGCTGTTAGCTTCACCGTCTTCGCTTCTTCCACCTCAACGGTTCCACGCAAACACTCACTTGTTGCTGCAACTTCGTGTTAGAAATGAGCATCTTTTTCTTGTCACTTGGTTCAGGAAAAACCTCACCAGTTTCAGCTTCTTTGATGGTGCTTGGAGGGCAACATATTACTTCTTGTCCACTCAAAACTCCAACACCAACATCATGTGACTGAGAATTCTTGGAGAACATAGTTTCCATTTCATTTGTTAGAATATTTTCTTCCACATGGTTTTGGGTGGGGTGAATTGCAATCTCATGAGCTAACTTATCAGTCGTAGACTCAGAAATCTTCAACGTATCACAACTTAGATCAATTCTTTTTGTTTCAAGTTTATCCTCTGTACCTTTGTGGATGATGTCAGTTGTGATGAGATGCTCGATCTAGTCTTCAAAACGGATATAGGCTTTCCAAACTGCAAGACACCTCTCTCTTCTCTCATGAATCTCGCTCCTTCACAGAATTGGCAGGCAGTGCATTTTACCTTGTCTTATACTTTGGACTTTTTATCGGGAAAATAGGAAGATAAACATGCAATAGATTTTGGCATTGAAGGAGGTACGACTGTAGACACTGGTCTGTTAACAATTTGCATGCATGCGGAATAATTATTGCGTTAGTAGTGTTAGTCAAGAAGTCACACTACAATACAACAATTTGTTGATAACTTACTGTTGGTCCATGTTCCCGCTTCTTCCTAAGCATAAGCTTTGTCATTTGTTTCCTGTAATGTGAAATATTTGTGACTTGATCATGCTATTTATAGTAATGTATCGTAGTGAATCAAGTCGGAAAGAAAACCGGAAGAGGAGATAAAAGAGTTCTGTTGATTTCGATGAGTCCAACCTTATCATGTAATTTTTCTTCACAACTTAGTTTCATAAAGTCACATGGAAACATTAACAACAAATGATATACATTATAAACTAAGACAGACTCACCTGAGCTTAAAACGCAGGCTGGTGTTTTATAACTTCGTACATACAACAACCTGAACAAATCAACATAAATATGATTCCTTCCTTTCGGTAACTTAACGTCTACATAATCGGTTTTCAATTCTTTAACTTACCAAGCGACCATATGTCAGATTTATATCCATATGGTTCATTTTATAAAACCACAGGGCACATGTTGTTAGCAATACTCGTAACCTATGAAAAAGAAATACTATGAATAAGATTTTCTGCAAATAAATATTTGGTTTTTGAGATACTAAATATACAAATGGTTCTGAAGAGATGATATAAAGAGAATACAGAAAAGCTGATAACACAACAAGGAAGCATGCTTTTTGTAGATTTATAAGTTTTTCCAAACCATAAATACATGTGACATGTGCAGTAGTAATTCTAAAACTAATTAGAGCTTAGAAAATTTTGAGGGAAAGAGTAAAATCGTTCTTTTCATTTATCAAAACCAAGCTAGATGTCATCATCTTTTGAGAGAAAAATATTTGAGCACCGCAAACAAAGATACATAGAGACGTCATTCTTTACGAAACAACACAAAAAAAGGAATCACACACCAGAAAAAGTATTTATAGCACTATGAAACGTATATACCATTAGATCCATGTGAAGTACACAATTTGAATGCACAACCAGTATACCATTAGATCCATGTGAAGTACACAGTTTGAATGCACAACCAGTATCCATGTGATATTTGCTGGTTGGGATCGTTATGGAAGCTTGGGTGTGAGGTTAGGTGAAGGTGGAGGGTGGTACAAACATTGACTGCGGTTCTCAATCAAAAAATGGTTCTCAATTTTACAGAGCTAACACTACAAAAACTGATATATCTCCGAAACCGGTTTAAAGGTAAAGGGTAAGGATGTGAGGGACATTAGAGACGAGTAGCTTTATACGATGTGGGAGGTTTACAATTAAGAGGGGCGAAGTGGCTATTAGAGGCATTTTGAGGGTAGTGGAAGAGGAAGCTGTAGAGGCGCTGTGGATTAATGGCTGAGTTGAAATAGTGATTTAGATTATCAAACGAAGAGTATAGAGAATTGGGAAGATGGGGAGATGAAGTGTCCTCATTGGGAGCAACACGTAAGTGGGCTTTGACAAATAAAGTGGCCCATAAGGGAAGGGTATAAGCTTGGCATTCTTTTTTTTTTAGTATGATGCAGACGTGGCAAGCATTGGAGGAAGAAGATATGTTGATGTGGATAGCCTATAATTCATCTATTTGTTCCTTTTAATTTGTTAGATATTGTTGGGAGAGTCTCCCAATAATCATGCTCTAAATCTCTTCCGATTTTTTTAGGGCTTGATTGGCTCAATTTGTTGTATCTTCTCTAACAAACTTTAGTTTCGATTCCTTGTATCAAAGAAAACGCAGACAACGTCCATAATCTGAGCTCGACATATCAGAGGATTCAGTCACGAGCTGTTAAACTATGAACTTCCAAATCGAAACCAATTGATCAATATGTCTTATATATATTATTTCGGAAAATTTTCAACTATTCATGTGAGACTCTTTATTGTCTTTCAGTCCTTTTCAATATATATGTGTGTGTGTGCGCGCGTATGTGTGTGCGTGCGTGCGTGCGTGCGTGCGTGCGTGCGTGCGTGCGTGCGTGCGTGTGTGTGATCATAAATGTACTGTGTTTTTATCTCATTAACAATATTGGACCGTAGGCCCATCTGCCAAACTTAAACTTATTCTTCTTCTCCAAGTTTAGGTCACACATCTTGTATAAGTGGACAATCTCTTTGTAACATGAATTCTATAAATCAAATAACAAAAGAATAAATTGTTTTGAGATGGTATGTGAGCCGAAACCTTCAAAGTGGGTTCTCGGTTACGATCAAGATCAATAAACTGATAATCTCTTCTTCTTCTTCTTCTTCTTCTTCTTCGATTTTCCTTCTTCTTTCTAAATTCTTTGACCTCTGTCACTTGATCATCTCTCTTTCGATCAAAGACCTCTTCAGAACATGACTGATCTCACGGCAGAATCCTCTGGTGCAAAGAATAGCTCCACGATTATGTCTGGAGTTGATGTTCCTAGGAGAACGATATCTCCTTACGATCTTACTTCTGCGGACAATCCTGGTACGATCATCTCACGTCCTATGCTTAAGGGTCCAAATTATGACGAGTGGTCTTGAAATCTTCGATTAGCTTTGAGAGCTAGGAAGAATTCGGATTCGCCGATGGATCTCTCCCACAACCACCTGAAGATCACGAGTTGTTTGAAGATTGGTGCACTAACAACGCGTTAGTTATCTCTTGGACAAAAGTCACCATTGATGAGACGTTGTGCTCTACGATCGCTCACTGTGAAGATGCCTTCAGCCTGTGGACACAGTTGTAGAGACGATTTGCAGTGAAAAATGGCTAACGAGTGCAAAAACTCAAAACAGAATTGGCCAATTGTCATCAACAAGGTACACCTATCGAGACTTACTATGGTCGGTTGGTGAAACTGTGGACGAGTCTTGGTGACTACCAGAAAGCTAAAACAATGGAGGAAGTAGCAAGAGAAAGGGAAGAAAACAAACTTCACCAATTTCTAATGGGTTTGGATGAAACGATATATGGAGTTGTACTGTCTCAAACTCCTCTGCCTTCACTTGAGGAGGCGTATAAAACATTGACACTTGATGAAGATTCAAAATCTCTTGGAAGAATGAATGAAGAACGCAACACTGGTGTAATTTTTGCGGTTCAGTCTTACTAAGGACGAGGAGTTCCTGACAAGCGTAATGCTAATGTCACCTATACATTGTGCGGGAAAACAGGGCATATCTCTGAAAACTGTTTTTGAAAGATTGGTTATCCGGATTGGTGGCCTGGCGAGAAACCTCGGATCAAGTCATCTCAAGGTTATGCACCTGCGGGAAATGGTTTATTGCCCACTCCAGGCCGCGAGAAGCCTCGTGAAACAGTCAAAGTGAATCAGATGGTGGCTGGACACATAGTCGCCTCATCATTAGCGGTTTCCACTCCGTTCACCTGTACGGACAGAGTAGGTTTCAGTGGGCTTGATGATCAGCAGTGGCAGGCTCTTGTTCACATGTTGAATGAGAGAAACTCATCTTCTTCTTCTGAACGATTCTCAGGTACATTTTTTATCGAATCCTGGATTATTGACTCTGGTGCTTCAAACCATATGACAGGTAACCTGGACTTTCTTACAAACGTTTGTGATATGGGATCAGTTTTGATAAGGTTGCCTGATGGTAGATTAACGACAACTACAAAGAGAGGCAGTGTGTTTTTGGGTTCTTCACTAAGTCTTCAAAATGTTTACTTTGTAGATGGATTACAATGTCATCTCATATCAGTGTCTCACCTTACTAAAGACAGTGGTTCGATATTCCAAATATCTGACAGACTTTATGTTGTTCAAGACCGCATCACACAGATGCTGATTGGAGTGGGTGAGCAGATCAATGGATTGTATTTCTTTAGAAGGATCGATGTAGCGAAGGCATTACACACGAAAGCTGCTGCCGCAGGTGACTTGTGGCACTGCCGTCTCGGACATCCTTCGTCTAAAGTTATGAAGTTGTTGGAGTTTTCTGATTCTAGTAGTAGTTTACTTTCTTCAACGTGTGATGTTTGTATCCGCGCAAAGCAGACAAGAGATTCTTTTCCATTGAGTGAAAACAAAACAAGTATGGATTTTGAATTAGTTCATTGCGACTTATTGGGACCTTATCAGACTCCTGCGATTTGTGGATCACAATATTTTCTTACCATTCTCGATGACTATACTAGAGCTCTATGGATATATCTCTTGCCTTCCAAACAATCCGCTCCTACCGAACTCAAAAATTTTGTCACATTAGTGGAACGACAATTTGATAGTCACGTCAAATCAATCTGAAGCGATAATGGATCCGAGTTTCTCTGTTTACGGAACTATTTTCATGACAAAAGCATACATCATGAAACATCATGTGTTGGAACTCCACAGCAAACCGGAAGAGTCGAACGTAAGCACCGTCACATACTAAACGTTGCTTGTGCTTTACGTTTTCAAGCAAGTTTACCGATTGAGTTTTGGGGCTATTGCGTTCTCACAGCAATTTATTTGATCAATCGTACTCCGACTCTTCTTTTGAATGGCAAATCGCCATTTACTATGCTATATGATCGACCACCTCAACTACAACATCTTCGAATCTTTGGGTGTCTTTGTTATGTCCATAACCAAAAGCATAACGAAGATAAATTTGCCACTCGAAGTCATCGCTCTATCTTTATCGGCTATCCTTATGGTCAAAAAGGATGGTGCGTTTATAATCTTGAAACGGGAATCATCTCGGTCTCACGTGACGTCATATTCTCTGAGAATGAGTTTCCATATGCTCATCTATCTTCACCTTCTTCCTCTGTTCACCCGTCGACCTCATCTTCTCCATTAAATGAGCATGACATTCCGATCGTCTCCGAGGACCATTGGACGTATCATTTATCTTGGAAACACGAGACCCCAAACTTTCCTACGTTATACATCTTTCACAGTATATGAGCTCGCCAAAGATTGCTCATTGGGAAGCGGTCCTCCGCGTCATACGGTATCTCAAAAACAGTCCAGGCCAAGGAATCCTCTTGCGCTCAAACAATCCATTGACAGTTACGGCTTGGTGTGATTCGGATTAGACGGCTTGTCCTTTGACTCGTTGCTCACTCACAGGTTGGTTTATCCAATTAGGTGACTCGCCTCTTTCTTGGAAGACTCGCAAACAGGACACTGTCTCTCGCTCATCCGCAGAAGCGGAATATCGCACAATGGCGGACACTGTCCAAGAACTCATTTTCCTTCGACAACTCTTACCTGCATTCGGTATTGATCTCTCTAAGCCTATTGTCGTTCATTCTGATAGCCTTTCTGCGATCAAGCTTGCCGCCAATCCGGTCTTTCACGCTAGGACAAAACACGTTGGTGCCGATTGTCATTTTGTACGAGATGAAATTCTTCGCGGTCGGATTGCAACAAAGCACGTTTCTACCAAGTCTCAACTTGCGGATATCATGACTAAAGCATTAGGACGCAAGGAATTTGAAAGTTTTCTTGACAAGCTTGGTGTGTGCAATCTACACACGCCACCTTGAACGGGGGTATTGGACCGTAGGCCCATCCGCCAAACCTAAACCTATTCTTCTTCTCCAAGTTTAGGTCACACCTCTTATATAAGTAAGACAATCTCTTTGTAACATGAATTCTTTGAATCGAATAACAAAAGAATAAGTTGTTTTGACAAACAATTTCGGGTAACTATAAATCATATAGTATATTTTTTTGTCAACAAGATCGGTATATAATATATGATTGTGCATAGAGATTGTTCGTTTAAAATCTCATACCATACCTTATCATTTCGGCTTGAAAGCTAAACCGACCAAAGTTTGACAAAAATTGAGTAATTAATCTAATCCAAACAAGTCAAACCCTGATTACAATAATGCAAGAGATCGATCACTATGTCAATTTCTTGTAAAAAGGAATCAAATAATATATATCCTAAACATCTGAGACATACGACATGCAAGCATGTCCTATACTAATTATAAAAATCACAAAGTGGTGCCTCCCACGTAAAACCATCGCACTAATTTTTCCAACCCCAATATATAAATTGATACATGATCTCGACTATATCAAACAAATTCAAATCCAACCAATTTGAGAAAGACATCAGAAAACAATGAAGACGGCCTTGGTCTCTGTCGTCGTCGTCCTACTCGTAATTGTCGTGGCCTGGCCGGTATCGGCTGGCCGGAAAGATTTAGTGGGAGCAGGAGGATATGGAGACGAGGGTGAGGATGAGTCTAAGTCATCATGGTCTGACAATCAACTATCCTTCAATTATTATGCGGTTAGTTGTCCGAAAATTGAGAAAATCGTTTATGACAAAGTGGTCGAGTGGACAAAGAAAGACTCTTCCCTTGGTCCCGCCCTCCTCCGCCTTCTCTTCCACGATTGCGGCGTCACGGTATTGCAATTATCTCATCTTCCTAAGCATTCAAATGCTAACTAATGTGTAAAGTTCACATTTTCCTGAAAATCGAAATAAAATCTTTTCTTTCGTAAATGATTAACAACGTCCAGGGATGTGATGCATCGGTTCTTCTAGACTACGAAGGAACAGAGAGAAGATCTCCAGCGAGCAAAACCCTACGAGGCTTCGAGCTAATCGACGATATCAAGTCCGAGATTGAGAAATCCTGCCCCCGCTCAGTCTCCTGTGCCGATATTCTAGTGGCAGCTAGCCGCCACGCCACCGTCCTTCTTGGTGGCCCTACTTGGCTCAATGCCTATGGTCGCCGCGACTCAGAAGACTCTTACGCTAGAGATGTCGAGAAAGTGCCTTCAGGTCGCCGTGATGTAACCGGACTTCTTGAGACGTTTCAGTCTTACGGTCTCAACATCCTCGACCTAGTCGTCCTATCCGGGGCCCATACTATCGGAAAAGCATACTGTAGTACCATCCAGTCGAGGCTTTACAACTTCAATGCCACTCATGGATCTGATCCGTCAATTGACTCAGAACTCGCGGATTACTTGCGGCACAAGTGTCGCTGGGAATCAAAAACAGTTAACCTCGACGTTGTGACTCCAGCAATATTCGATAATCAATATTACATTAATCTTCAGAATAATAAGGGAGTTTTGACGACTGATCAAGAGCTTGTTAAAGACCCCAGAACCGCTCCGCTTGTAAAGGCTTTCGCGGAGCAGCCACCTCAGATGTTCAGACAGCAATTTGCTGTGTCGATGGCTAAGCTGGTCAATGTTGGTGTCATCACTGGTGAAGATCGTATCGGAGAGATCAGGAACGTTTGCAGCAAATCTAACTCCAGACCTTACTAACGCTTACAAAACTATCCGTCATTAGTTTCTACAAGAATCTTTTGTTTCTTGAAGTAATTTCTTGTTTGGTTTTGATTCGAGTTTTCTATTCAAATTTTGTGAATTGTTGTCTGAACAGACAAAAATGTCAATCCCAAATCGAGTTTTATTCGATTGTTTATGTATACAAGATAATGCTTGAGTTTTATCCGTCTGACATGAGAAAATATGTCAAAAGTTTCTTAAATCTTACAGAGTCCGAAAATGTTAATGATAGATTTTGATGCAAGAAACTGAAAGATGGAAGGCATATTCAAACTTCTAATAAGGTTTCAAATCACGATTTTCTGGTTTCTACAGCATTGAAACTCAGGAAAATAAAACATAGTACAAAAGACATATTTTCTAAGTACCTGGAAAATCTAGTGAGGGAACATAATTAGGAGAGTTGAAACATAAGCAGTAGAAACCCCAAAGTGGTTTGATGTTTGAGGTATGAAATTTAGACTCGCTTGCCTCGCAGAAAACCCTTGCTTTTACGATTCTTCTTCCCCATCTTAAACTTCTTCTTCAACTTCCGTCCGATGGGTTTAAGCAACTTGTTCTGCTTCTTCTCATCATCCATTTCTACATCTGCAAGAAACAACAATATCCAAAACAGGACATAAACCATATCACCAACAGTTTCAAAGCTATAGACATAATACGTAAAATCAACTCATATTGTTGTTTTCCAAAGGACCCAAAGCACACAATGACTAGCATCATGAATTTCTAAACAAAATTCCATACCATGAAACCAAGAACAAGCTTTTAGAATAATTCACAAAGAAGGATAAAAGTGTACTTAGCACACAAGATCAGAAATATCTTATCCCGAACTCACACAATGAACTTTGATAAGCACAAAGCAAAGGCAAAACATTGAAAAGATTTCAGCTAAAATGAAGAAACGTCACTTCTTCAATCGTTACCTTATCTAAAGAACACTAAACGAACAAAATCAAACAGAAGTCAATTTACACAAATCAAGTTATCATGCCGAAATTAACACTACTTGAGTCGAAACCAAAACGTACCCATATCGTTGGTGATAGTGACGGACGCGGAGGCAGAGGCAGACTCGGAGTTGGGCATTGCAACTTCCATGAACGGCGAGGGTGGTGGTTGACGAACTTCTATCTTCGGGGCTGCAAGGGCGGCTTGGATAGCGGCGGACTTGGCTTCTTCTCTCGTCAGAGTGAACGATTCCTTCTCAACAATTTCTCTTCTTATTGCTCTCAATCTCTTCACCCTCTTGCATCTCATCGATTTCGCCATTGTTCCGTTCGTATTCAAAGCTCGGGAAGATCCAGTACAATTAGGGTTTTTGAGGGAAAGGGAATTTTCTTTTATGTTTAAGCGTCGGTTGCTTATATTGGCTAAACCTAATTGTGGGAACTGAGAAATTGCTCACCTTCTGTTTGGTTACAAGTTTAGATGTGTCTTATCTGAGGTTGGAGTTTATTACCCAAATCTTTATTTAATGGCCCAACTAAAGCCCAATAAAAACTTGCATCGAATGAAGAAAACCCAAAAGTACCCTTCTTCTTCCCGAGGTAGATCACACAATTCACGGCAGTGGTAGATTTCTCCGAAGAATCCATTGTTTCCATAAGAAGAAACTCTTAACTTTTCTCTTCGAAGCGTTGATCTCCTCTCTCCCTCATCTCCGGGTTAGTTTTTGTTACTTCCTATATTGTGGATCGGCAGTGGAGTTATCTTCTGCATATGTTGTTTCTGAAATTAGCGATTAGATCTTTGCTCTTTTGTTTTCTTCTTCAAAGATTTGAAAATTTTCGGTGTGGGATGCGTGGAGAGGTAACTTTGGGGTTTTCTTTTTGTTTGAGCTATAGATCTATAATGGGTTGTTGCATTCTCGTGATTGATATCGGACAACAGTGGAAATTATCCAAATCTAGATTTTGACTAAAAGCATCAATGTTAGGATCTCAAGCACTCATGGTATTAGGTTTTGAAATTAAGATGTGTATTGCTTATGATGCTGTGAGATAAGCTGTGTTGATTGTATGGTGACTTTGGTTTGATGGCAGAGATGTACAATAACATGGGACCTCAACCAGGGATGCCAAGACCTCCAGGAAACCCCGAGCCTGGCCCGTTTGGGAATCCATTCATTGGAGCTGGATCCGGTTTTATCCGTGGTGGTTTGGGTGCGTATGGGGAGAGAATCTTAGGATCTAGCTCTGAGTACGTGCAGAGCAATGTAAGTTTACTCTTGTTGATTTCATATAGCACTTAGTATCTGACTTTCATCACTTTATAACTTAATTTTGGATAATGAAACAGATAAGCCGGTACTTCTCTGATCCTCAATACTATTTCCAAGTGAACGATCAATATGTGAGGAACAAATTGAAGGTTGTTCTGTTTCCTTTCCTACATCGGGTAAGCTAGATTTCTCTTGTGTTCTTCTGTTATAGACATTCTCAGATCATCCATTAATTTAACTATTGTGGATCCTGCTTGGAACCCTCAGGGACACTGGACCAGAATATCTGAACCAGTCGGGGGTAGGCTCTCATACAAACCACCAATCTATGATATCAATGCGCCAGACTTATACATTCCGCTTATGGCATTTGGCACCTACGTTGTTCTTGCTGGTCTTTCGCTGGGACTTAATGGAAAGTAAGCTTTATGCTTAGTCTCTCTCTCTATCTATGGTTCTCTCTGAAGACTTTTTAATCGTAGGTCTTGAATGACCAATGTGGATACTGAATATTAATCGTAGGTTTACGCCAGAAGCTTTAAATTGGCTGTTTGTGAAAGGATTAGTTGGTTGGTTTCTGCAAGTGATGCTCCTGAAAGTAACACTTCTATCACTTGGTAACGGAGAGGCGCCGTTGTTAGACATTGTGGCATATGGAGGCTATGCTTTTGCAGGTCTATGTCTTGCTGGTTTTGCCAAGATTATGTGGGGATACTCGTACTATGCTTTGATGCCGTGGACGTGTTTATGCACTGGGATTTTCTTGGTGAAGACGATGAAAAGAGTCTTGTTTGCCGAAGTAAGGAGTTATGATTCGAGCAAACATCATTACCTTCTGCTGTTTTTAGCCTTGGTACAATTTCCTCTTCTGATATGGCTTGGAAACATCAGTGTTAATTGGCTTTTTTGAAATGGGTTTTTGACTAAAGATACGTTTTCTTTTTGTGAGTTCTTATTGGTTACTTGTAGCAGAATTTGAACATTTTGGGTTAATGTACGCTTGCCTTTCATATAAATGTGGTAAAGAAAGTGTTTGTTTTGAACATCATTGTATTCGTCTCTTTCAATCTTTTTTACCCTTTTTATCGTTTTTCTTTGTCTCAATTTCCCTTTTCATGTTTCTGAAAATTCCGAATCATGGGTTGACATTTCTAATCATATTCATATTTAATAATCAACATGGTGTTTTCAGTGTATATAATTCTCCTCCCACAAGTAGAACATACAAATAAATAAAACGATTGTTTCATTCTAATCATTTTTATTGTAGAAACTAAGTCTCTGCATAAAAATAATGCATGTTTGTAAATGTTTCCCCAAGTTTATTAAAATAAAAACATCATGTTCATGGTCTATTATAATGATTAAAGTTAGCAATTAGGTTGGATGTATAATTTAATAATGTATCTTGATTATGCAAATTATACATGTCTCCTAGTAATTGTCACATCCGTGGTTGGATCATTTCTAACTTAACCCATATGGTACTTTAATAGATTTTTGCATTCTTTTTTTTTCAAAAGTCAATGAAGTAAGCAAAGCATGGTCTTGAATATTCTTTTGTGATCATTGCTAACTTAAAGTTTTAAAACTCTACTTATTGTGGTAGATATATGAATTTGGTTTACATTTGAAGGTGTCCGGATCAAAATTGAAACTCGTGGACTTAAACTTAAGCCACACAAATTTCTTCCACTTGATTAAGCTTAAAGATTAGAGTTTGGAAAAATGGAGAAGAAACAAATGATAGGGTCTCACGATTTGCCTTACATTCTAAGAAACATTTAATTTTTTTTTTCTGGTAAATAGTTTATAAAAATAATTAAATAAGAAAATGAAAGAAGAGAATGAAAGAGAGAAGTTTGTTGAATGAGTAGTTGCAGAGACATGGTTAGTTCCGCTGACTCTGTCAAGTCTTCTTCTTCTTCTTTCCCGTTTCCTTTACGTTTAAATCTCTTTTTTCTCGAGAAAATTTCAGCAATATTCCTCGAGAAAAACAGAGACACACACACTTTCCCCAAAATTCAATTTTCCCCATCTAAGAAACATTTTTCCTCCACTTTCTAGGAAAATCAATCGAAAACTAAGAATTTTCCTATTATCTAACTCTGCTTAAAGATCTGTTTTACTTTTTCTCGGGAAAATTTACATAAAACCGAAAACAGAGACTCATTTCAGACTTTCATTAGCTTTCTCAGGAACCAAACATAAAACCCACAACGCATAAGTTTGAAGCCCGAGTTTTTAAACTCTGGTTTTGTTTTTTGTAATTGGAAGCAATGTCTTTGATCTATAAAGGAGCCACCTTGGCTCTGTTTGTAGCGTTGACCATGGTGATCAACGGCGTTTACGGAAGATTCATCGTGGAGAAGAGCAGCATCACGATCCTAAGCCCTTTGGCAATGAGGTCTAAGCACGACGCTTCCATCGCTAACTTCGGTGTTCCTAACTACGGCGGTTACATGATTGGCTCCGTCGTCTACGCCGGTCAAGGAGCTTATGGATGTGACTCCTTTGACAAAACTTTCAAACCCAAATTCCCTCGTCCTACCATTTTAATCATCGATCGTGGAGGTACACTGTTTCATTCCCATTATAATTATTCCAAAAAAACTCTCTTCTTTATCACCTCTTTGATCCAAATTTATAGTTAGTAATACAAATGTTTTGTCACTGAAGAATTAGAAATGGTAAAGATTCGGTTTTGATTTGAATGTTCTTGTTTGCTTTCCATTAGAGTGCTACTTTGCGTTAAAGGTATGGAACGGTCAACAATCTGGTGCAGCGGCAGTTCTAATAGCTGATAACGTCGACGAGCCATTGATCACAATGGATTCACCTGAGGAATCCAAAGAGGCTGATGGCTTTATAGAGAAACTCAGCATTCCATCGGCTTTAATCGACCTTTCTTTCGCCAATACTCTCAAGCAGGCTCTTAAGAAAGGCGAGGAAGTAGTCCTTAAGATAGACTGGAGTGAGTCTTTGCCTCACCCGGATGAGAGAGTTGAGTATGAACTATGGACTAACACGAATGATGAGTGTGGTGCCCGGTGCGATGAGCAGATGAATTTTGTCAAGAACTTCAAAGGGCATGCGCAGATTCTCGAAAAAGGAGGATACTCTTTGTTCACACCTCATTACATTACATGGTTTTGTCCTAAAGATTACATTTCCAGCAATCAATGTAAATCTCAGTGTATAAACCAAGGGAGGTATTGTGCTCCTGACCCTGAACAAGACTTTGGAGATGGATACGATGGGAAAGACATTGTCTTCGAGAACCTAAGACAGTTATGTGTTCATAAAGTAGCGAAGGAGAATAACCGGTCTTGGGTTTGGTGGGACTATGTGACTGATTTTCACATCAGGTGTTCAATGAAGGAGAAGAAGTATAGCAAAGAATGTGCAGAGAGTGTTGTCGAATCTCTTGGTAAGAAACGTCACAATCGTTTTCGCGTCCTTTTTTCACTTTCTGAGTCTTATGATTACTCTTATTCTTAGGTTTGCCACTTGAGAAGATCAAGAAATGTATGGGTGATCCTGAAGCCGATGTGGAGAATGAAGTGTTGAAAGCAGAGCAAGCACTTCAGGTCGCGGTTTCTTCTTGAATGCATCTTCATTTTACCCGTCTTTGAAACCAACTCACCAAGTTTCTTCTTCATTCTTACCAACAGGTAGGACAAGGAGACCGCGGTGATGTCACAATCTTGCCAACATTGATCATCAACAATGCTCAATATCGCGGTTTGTTTCATTCCTTCTCACTTTACAACTCAATAAGATTCCGAAAAGTTAGAGACTGTTAAGTCCTAAATCTGATTCATTGTTCAGGTAAACTCGAGAGAAATGCGGTACTAAAGGCTATATGCTCAGGATTCAAGGAAAGAACCGAACCTGGGATCTGCCTAAGTGGAGGTTAAACCAGTTCCCCTTTTAAGTTGACCATCTTCTGGTAATAAAATATACTAAAGAACTCTTCTTTACACTGTTGAAACAGATATCGAAACAAATGAATGTCTCGAAGCAAATGGAGGGTGTTGGCAGGACAAGAAATCTAATGTAACAGCTTGCAAGGTACCACTAATGATTAGAACCAATGAAGTTTATCGGATAGTCTTTCTTCAGTCTTTATTAAGTCTTACACCTGAAAATTTTGATGTTATCAGGACACATTTAGGGGAAGGGTCTGTGAATGCCCTGTTGTGAATGGTGTTCAGTATAAAGGAGATGGCTATACTTCATGTGAACGTATGTTCTTCAACTTGTATATGCCAATATCTTCATAGAAAAGCTTCACAGAAAACATTTTGGGTTGTGGTCTGAAAAAGGAAATCATCTTTGCTTGTATGTTACAATGTAGCTTATGGCCCTGCAAGATGTTCAATGAATCAAGGAGGCTGCTGGTCTGAAACCAGAAAGGGTGTAACTTTCTCCGCTTGTTCGGTTAAGTGACTCAACTTATTAGCCTACTTTTTCATCCAAATTTCACCCTTTTTTTTTTCTCATGATTTATCTCCATTTGTTGAGTTCAGAACTCAGAGACATGGGGATGTCATTGCCCTCCAGGGTTTAAAGGAGATGGTCTTAAATGTGAAGGTGAACACTTTTTTGTCCACTAGAGTTCATTGAAGTTCTCTCATCTTGTTTTTCTTAAACTGATTCATCTTTTTTTGGCTTATATGAACATATAGACATTGATGAATGTAAGGAGAAATCAGCTTGTCAATGTGATGGATGCAAATGTAAGAACAATTGGGGAAGCTTTGAATGTAAATGCTCTGGCAATCGTCTCTATATGAAAGAACAAGACACTTGTATCGGTAAATCTCGAAAACCAAACATTAAACATATAATATTGTCTCAAAACATTCCAAAGACTCATTTTGTTTTGTTGTTTTTGTTTATTGCACAGAGAGAAGTGGATCAAGAATCGGATGGTTCTTTACATTTGTGATTCTAGCTGCAGTTGGAGGCATATGTGTAGCTGGTTACGTATTCTACAAGTATCGTCTCAGGGTAATGTGTTTCACACTTTTGCTTCTTTTAATGAAATCTTCAAATGACTTTTCTCTAATGATAATTCTTTTTGTTTTGTGTCAACAAAATCGAAAATACAGTCTTATATGGATTCAGAAATCATGGCGATTATGTCTCAGTACATGCCATTGGAGAGTCAAAACACAAACGATCCAATGACTGGTGAATCTCGACATGAGCAATTGAGATTAACTTCTTCTACAGTCTAAAATTTATTGCATTTTTTTTCTTTCTTATTGGATGATTACTTATTTGGTTTAAGTTCAAAGGAAACCTTCATTAAGAGCTAAAGAAGAAACTTTCTTTGCTTATTTTCTTATACTGAAAAAGACTTCTTGTTTGGTACTTTTTTTTCATCATTGTTGTATGTAGATAAAGATGCTTTACGGTTCTAAAATTTTAGACTGTGTAAGGAAAAATTTGTATTGAAAGTAGGAACAAGAAGAGCTCTCAGGCATTACTAAAGAACATAAAGGCATAGATAGAGCATTAGTGACATGCCCATTGCTTTAAACTATTCATTCTACTCTTTATCACTCCAATGATCGTCTCCATCTCTTTGGGAGGCATTTCTTCTTTACCAAACTTATCTAGACTGCGCTTGTTCGTCACAGATGGAGCAAAGATACTCACTCGAGTCCGTTAATATTGTGATCCTCTACATTGGTCTGCAAACAGGACCATGATTCTGAATAACCTTGCATTTCAACTCTTTGGAAAGTATACCTTTGAGGATTGTAGTACAAAACATAAGTAACTGGGATTATCAATAGAGCTGACATCTTCTAAAACCCATGTAGTCAACTCAATGTCATCATCGCCACAGATCCAACCAATCCTACCTAATTTTCCCTTATTGTTTATCAATTGTGCCTCTTTATGGTACTGATCACAAAAGTAATTAGCGTATATAAACTTGAACTTTTCGGACCTAACATCAAATCAAACTTTCTTCACTCCATTCCATTGTTGAGCTAAGTAATATAGAACCCCGTCAATGCATATCCCACCAAAAGTATTTTATCGGAGAAACGTTTCTTAAAAGTGAATTTTTAATTTTTTTTTGGTTCGATTAAAGAAAAAAAAATTAAAAAAAAAAGCACCAATCGTGGGCCGCCACGTGACGGTGGGGCCCGCGAACAGTGGAAAAACAATCCAAGAAACGTATCTTATTTCACGACTTCAAGCAACGTTTTTTAAAATATTGTGGGATCCACCCTTAATTTTAAATTATAAAAATTAATAAGATACCCAATAGAATACCTCATTAAAGATGGTCTTAAGGGACATATTGACCGTCTTCCACCTCAATTTTTCCAGCTTTTAATAGCATAATAGAGTGAACTGTTTCACTATGATCTACAATGTTCATGAACAATACCTTGAATTGCTTGTCAATCGGATCAAACCCCAAAAATCTTGTCCTTGTGTTCGTTTTTCGTTCTGTAAGCTCGCATATTTTCCCGTGATAGGGTTATATATCACTGCCATTTCCACTATGTTATTATCCTCTTTCATGATCAACATATCAAACGAAAGACATAACTACACATGCTTATACTTTTATTCTACAAACTTTGTATGATAATTGGCGAGAGAGAACCTTGTTGAAATTTGTACCGGTTTATAATGATTTATAAGTTAAATTACAAATTTATTTTTTAGGATTCGTGCAAATAATTGACTTGAATCTATCTTATCAGACATCGAATATACCTGAGAAATTTACAACAGAAAGATAATATATATGAATTTGGATTGAGATTTCTGAGTATTTTCATGCCTCTTATTGTACATACACATATACAAACTAGATCAAACGAAATGCTAGTAATCAAATCTCAAAATTTGACAAACAGTTTATCTCTAGGTTTAATGATAGACTATTTGTAATCCACAAAATAAATGTAACTCGTTTAAGTATATAATGGGCTAAAGCCCACTTATATTAATCTCTAAACTTCACGTTCCAAATCCATTTTGAATTTCAATGAACTTTTATGTATATGTACATATATATATATATAAATAAATAAATAAATAAAAATTATTAAACCCTAAATATACTTTGATCCAGTATGCTGAAGTGTATGCTTAAATTTGTGACCATATATGATCATATAATATAAGAAATGGATTTTTAATCCATAGATTATAAGTGATCTCTAGCAAAACATTATAATCACCCAACATTATCCGATTTGTTGAACCTCGACGCTATAACTTTATTATAGAGTAAAGTGTAAATGATTTCAGAACATCCCAAAAATCCCACTTGTATTGAAATCATATATTCCAATAATTTATTTGCATGTATATCTCGGTATGATCATAAGGCAATAAATAATGTCACTCTTATCTAGCCAAACTAGGTTTATCAAACTCTTATTTATATTGATTAAAAAAGCGACTGACGTTCATCTCGTGATCATGACCATATATTTCTCAGTCTCAAATCTTCGATTTACTCAAAGATGTCTCTACCGTTTTATAGGAGGGATGAACTCCCTTTTTTCCATCCTAGTTTCTTATACACTGTATAATACATCCAATCAATGCCTACATAATCACCTATTACAGTTGATGTTGACAAAGTCTAAATGGACAAATCCATGTATTAGAAAGCATGACGAACTCATGTCAAAGGACTATACTCTATAGTTGTAATGATGAACTCTGTATAACAATCTTGTAGAGTTCTCATAACGGCTCAGTCTGATATTGTGTTATCCAACACATATATCTATGTGATTGACTTTAATACGACATATCAATGATTTCATGAAACTTAGTCATCAACCCTCTCAGATACTAGTCATTCATAGTTATTAATGTTCATGCTTATTTTTTTTGTGCACTAATTACTTCATTGATAACTAAACGATTACAAAGGTTCGCACACCATCAGACACGTCTTGATGTGCCGGCCAAAAGATTTGACTTACAACAAAGTAAATAAAGGGATAACATGATAGAGACATAAACTTTAGCAAGTTTGATAAATCATCGGTAGAGCTTTCAAAGTTGCCACATGCGAGTAAATTCACTAAGAAATTCCAACGCACTTCCAGTTCTATAGACTTGATGATCGTCACCTTACATTGTGACTTTGAAACACACTCCAAAACCTCAGTTCTCATCGAGATGAGTTCCGTTGCTTCTACCGGTTCCGTGCAAACCTCTACTCTAGATAGCAATACGGCTAGGAAAGTGATAAATTTCTCCGGATTTAACTCTTGGAGGAGTGCTTCTCTCATCGAGAAAGCGATTGGTGGGAAGATTCTTTCCTCTAAAGAGGATGAAGGTGGAAAAGATCTCTCATGGCCCCGACATGAGGAGGTTTGATAAGACTTTACCAAAGTGGTTATGTCTAAGGGACTGATTACTTCAAGCTTTAACGGAAACTCAGTAGGGCGAACCAACTTCGATAAATTATCAGGCTTGAAGATTTCACACTTTGAAGGTTCAACTGGTTGAGGGTTTACTTCGGTTGGAGGTTGAGATGAGACTGACTTCGATATGGTAGTAATGTCTTAGGTCCGTGAAACACTTCTAAAACCAGCAGAACCGTGATGGGATCGAGAAGGTGTTGTGATCAAAAGACCATTACCAAGCTCATATAAACCAGCCCTGTAGAGTCTCTTCTTCCGCAAGCATATATGTCTTTGAAGAGCAGGTGGGATACTCTCCGAAATTACATCAGACCATGATGGTCGAGCTTGGTACTGAGAAGATGTAGCAAAAGATGTAAATTTGGGCCAAGCAGAGAAGTGTAACCATGAGTGTCCACCATCATTATACTTTGGAGTAGCGAGCCTAGGATAGAGACATGGAGGCGCAGCGCTACAACAGTCGTTAGGCATTGGAGATGGTTAGGTAAAGTAAATGACATAGGTCAAATAAGGTCTTCGTATTACATCCGAGAAATGGTCAGTTCCGGCGGATCTAAGTCTACAAGTTGAGATGGCGAGGACTTTCTCATCAAGATGCTGATACGAAGCTAGAAAAGAGAGTTCACATCTGAAAGTGTTCTTTTGACACCACCTCAAAAAGACAGCAGCATATGGCTTTGAATTCGAGGGACGACCCATTAATGTCCATGCTTAATAATGTGACTATGGACCTCAAATAATTTATCTCATCTACCACTTATATGGTTTCATAATCAAGTCACGTACTTGATGACCTACAAGAATGACATAAATTATTTTGGGACTATTATTTTCTTTTCCAATAATCAAATAATGCAATACATAAAATGTTTTCATGAACATCATATATTTAACAAGTCTCCCGTCAGAATCAAAATTACATCTTCTAAATTACAGTTCTTAAAGTAGTTGTATGACTCTCATACTTACACTCTTGAAGAGATTATATCAAATGATGATCAACATTTGCATCATCAACAAATTTCAAAAACTAATCCAATTATAGTCTAAATCAAATATATTGTCTATACAACATAGACATTTCCAGATCACTTATTATCAACTCTTTACTTCTTGAACTTATCCTCAATTCTCCCTAAGTACTTAAGGATGTTCTTGACTGTCATCTGGTGACTTTCACCTAGATCAGACTAGTATTTGCTCATCATGAACAAAGCAAATTAATTCTCTCTCATCAAATGTTAAAGGAGACTAAGTCTCACCAAGAACTTTTCCATGAGACATTGTCATAGTGCTTTCCTGGAATAATGCATTTTGAACCTATGTAAGACCTTATAACTATAAGACCTTATTTCAAGAATATAAATAGCTTCTCCCATGTATTTCACCAAGAAAAAACTTTCCACCAAAGTCTTAAGAAACTCAAAGAAAGGAACATAATTTCTACTGAGTTTTATGTCATCTACACATAATACCAAAACAACAATTGCGCTCCCACTAGTCTTCTTGTAAACGCACAATTTTTGATTTCTAATGAAATCAAGCTCTTTAATAGGTTCATAAAACGAAAAATCTAACTCCAATATGCTCATTTTATACCATAAATGGAACGATGAAGCTTGCATATCTTTCTAGCACTAGCAAGATCTGTGAAACTTGCGCGCCCCTGGGTTCGAGCCTTGGCCACTGCGGAATTCACATACGGGCTGCAGCGTCCAGGAGCCGACATGTGGAGAGCCGTTTGGCCGCCCACGTGGCTAGTCTAAGCGATCCGATAGTCTAGCACGTGGTCCCCTGCCCTGTCGGGTAACCGATAGTCTAACACGTGGACCTCTGTCCTGTCGGAGAAAGTTAGGATACCTAGGTTATCAAAAAAAAAAGATATGTGAAACTTTCATGTTGTGTCATGTACACATCCTTTTTAGTTATACAATATGAAGATATGTTTCACATTCAATTGTCATATCTCATATGCAATAGTCTAATTTGGATTTCAAGTCCAAATTAGTTACTCGTTCTTATGCAATAATCTAATTTGGATTAAACATCACATTTTAAATCCAATTTGGATTTCCACAAACTTTTATATATGTTCGCATAGTTTTATATGTACAATAATAATACTAATTTTTGTTTATAAACTATATAAAAAGTACCAAAGCCCTAAAGTATACTCTGATCAGCTTAAGTATGTGACTCTATAGGATTGTATAATATTAATAACTCATAAGTGGGTTTTAGCAAGTGAGGTTTTGAAGGTGTGCACAATTGATCAAGGTCAAATTTTTTTTAAAAAAAATTCTTTACAAAAAGGGCTAAATTGTTTTTTGGTAGTATAATAAAAGGCCAAATTCTATTTTTCTGCACAGGGTCAAAACAAATTTTGAGCCGAAGCAAACATTATAACCACCTAATATTATTGGTTTTGTTGAACCTCGACTATACAACTTTATTTAGAATAAAGTAGAAATGATTTCAAAACATTCCCAATACACCTTGTATGAACATGCCCGTCTTAATATTTTTAATTGCCCTAGGTAAAAATCTAATGATGGATAGGAAAAAACATTATGCAACACCTAAAAAAATTGAAACCTCTTATACTAGCTCGAGTAAAGATTTTTCCCCCTTGTTTATCCAAAACCATAACAACTATGAAGTTCCTTTGAACACGCAACAAAGTCAAGCGACAAAATTAAGTTTCGACACGTAAAGAGATGTCAAGAACAAAAAATCATTCTGATTTAAATGCAAAGTTATGAAATTTTGTCGATTCTTATGTTAGAATGCACTCCGATTATTATATTTGAATGCTTAAAGGTTATGAGAAGAATATATAAAATGATATGCCAAAATTCAAGTGGTACAACTTCAAAGAACATGTTTCAATTATACAGTAATAAATATTTGATGTTATTTAAAGCCTTATCAAGAACATATCAGTCTTAGAGAAAGCAATCCATCCTTATATATCAATAGTAATTTCTGTAGGAGAGTGCTTATAAAAATGTGTTTTTCCAAGTTTTTGCAGAAACACAAAGAAAATCCTTTAAGAAATTTTCATTAAACATGTACCATAATAAATTAAAATTGTTATGAACCATTTAATGGCTGACATAACCATTAGTCTATTGGGCTTTGG